>JAPEVF010000189.1:0-75132 GCA_029747585.1 Pleurotus djamor | reverse complement strand
CTCGCTTCCGCTCCTCCCGAATCTCGAAACGACACGTTCCAAGACACACAACTGAATTTGTACACGCCCGAATCAGCCCTCTACGTTACGCAAACTCGACGCGTCTCACTGGTAAGAATGGCAGCTGCATAGGGTCTTTCTGTTGCTGATGAGCAATGTATGTACAGAAATTCTTCATTTTATCGGCCTCTCCTGCGCTTCAAGCCCTCGAATTCGAGTAAACACGTACGTTTTCCATTTATTCTGGTTCCGAGACGCTGATTGACGATGTATATACAGAAATGCTCCATTTTATCGGACCCACGACGCTCCCCATCCGCCTCATCCTTGTTCCTTTGAAACAACGCAACCGCCTTCCTTTTCAGCTCGTTTTTCTGCGGAATCGCGATGTATGGGTGACTCGAAGGGTTTCTCGGTGCGTTTCCTCGTTTTTTTCGACTCGCAGTGGTCTGACAGGCGATGTCTGTACAGAAAGTCGCCATTTTTTCGGTACCACGGCGCTGTCAACCCCTCCCCTTCACGTTCCTTCGAAACGGCACCACCCACTCGCTCTACACCTTGTCCGAACACCCATGAACGATGTCTATACAAATCGAGTTCATTTTATCGCTCTCCTCCCCCTCCCTCTCTCATTTCGGCTGCTGATCCCAATCGACGCCATTTCATCAATCTCCCGATCTTGTTTTTACTGGGCGCGCGAGACTCTTGCCTACTGACTCAAAAAGAAGTGATTTCTATACGAATCGGCGTCATTTTGTCACGGTTTAGGTGCGTATATCATTCCCACTTGTTACTGACATTGTGTCTCTAGAATTCGGCTCCAAATCTCTCTCGAGTTTATACGGTCGTCCTCCGTTTCCTCATGGTCTCTCAGTCTCTCGAAACCGGCACGCATCCCCTTTCCTCGTCAATCTGGCCGCCCTGCAAGTTTTTGCACGATCAGAGGGGGTTGGAGGCTTCACGGAATTGAGGGACTTGGTAGAGTCTGTGGTTCTGGGCATGAGTTTGAAGGGACTTTGGGAGGTAGTTTGCGAGCACATTTGTGTAGACTCTTGAATGGACTCGACGTTTTCGTAGAGTCTTATGGTTTTGAACATGCCGTATGAAGCTTTTGCTTTGTGGATTTTGAGCCAAGTGGGGTTGAACTTGATTTGGGTAGCATAGTCTTGGAACGGTGGTAGTGAATAAAAATTATTTTCACGGAGATAACCACTTGCTGTTGAGAGTCGAGACACGGAGATGTAGACTCGGACGAACGGAAGCGAGTGTGACTTGGGTGAAGGGGCGGAAATTTGTGTCGAGGTCTGTGCGCAAGGCTTGGTACTGACGTGGCGAGGTGTATATAAGAAGGGGGGTCAGAGTCAGTTTCGAGCATCCATTCCCCTTTCTCTTGTCGTTATGCTGGTGGTACTAGCTGCCATCTCCTTTACTCCATCCTTACCACTCGTAGTCTACACCCATGTACTTAGATAGTGACACGGAGAGGCTGGCATGCTGCCAGTCTCTCCGCCAATGAAGAAGGGATGAGCGCTACGGACCTATCAGAATCCCTTGAATTTCAGTTTCGTGAATTTACACCATACTTCACGCCTCTTCATTCCAGGAAGTAACCCGTGAGAAACGTTCAAGGAACCTAGACCAACCTGGACGTGGACTGGGCTGGCTACGACGTTGCTTACAAGCAAGAAACCAAGTGCCTTCTGCCAAGACCCACATCCGTACAGAACTGAGGAATACCAGCACCAGTAGAATGCTATCCCACCGATTTCAAGCCAAACCGCCCACCTGCCCCCCTTGGCGCGGGGGGGCTCAAAGGCGCGTCGAATGAGAAACTCGTACGATAGTCTGTATAGATTGAATCGCGCTAGTGCGAGGATAACGTAGAAGAGTTTATGTTGGACGGAGATTAACACTTTCGATGCCCAGTCGAATTCGAATAGCCGTTTGTAGTACGACGACCAGAGATTGTAGAAGAATATTGGCGAGATAGCAAAGATGGGGAGGTACTGGATGTCGGGGTCATGAGAGGGATGGTTTGTTACGACTATAAGGAGAATTTCAGTCATGTAGGCAAACGAGGAAGACAATGGAAACGTACGATGATGAACATTGTGGTTGTGTACCCACCACCCCGCACTCAGTCCACCAAGAAAGTCGGCCAGGAATATGGCGATCGAACGGTCAATAGCCCACTTGTGCGTCACGCCATTGTGTCCGAGGTCGTGTACCACAAAGGTCAATTGATGCCACAACAAACCAAGGAAGAAGGCACTGCTCAAATACCACCGATGGTAGTATGCGTAGACAGTGAGCACGGCGAGAAGCGAATACCGCACGACTTCCGGCCCATATCCAGTGAGGTAGGGTGTCTCGTAGAGTCCAGCATCCACGACGCGTTTGTGCAGGGACTTGTAAGCTGCGGAATGTTCAGCCTGAACTTTGAGAGACAATTTCGTCGGAACCGACGCCAGATTCGCCATGGTCGGCCCCTCCTGTGTAGGAAGTTCCTCTCGCTTGACGAGTAGTATTTCAAACGCAGGTTCCATCGCAGCAAACGTACTGGATTCATTGAACCACGCTTGGTCGCCGGCGGCATTCACTTTCCTCACCCAGCCAGTCTGCACGGGGGGAACGAGGGGGACCCAGCAACCATTCTCGTCTGTCTCTACCGTACCGATGGCGTATTTCTTGATGGTTTTGAGTGTATGGTCCGAATGGTATGCCTCGATTTCATCCGACGCGTCTCGACCAACAAAGTGTAGTATGGCCAAGGAGCCCCCAGGATGTCCGTCTAGCCATGATTTCGGTATTCGAAGGAGTTGCTTGTTGAGAATTACGAGAATGTCGCCATCGAGGATGCGCTGCGCAACAGCCTGACGCGACCAAATGGTGGTCTTCATGAAAGTTTGAGAAGCGCCGAAATTTACTGTCAATTTCGCTGACACTCGCCCTCAGAGCAGAGGAGATGATGTGCTTCAAATTTGTAGTTTTCTACGTCTGGAAAGTGCGCTGGTACCATATAGGTAAATTACAGAAGGCGAATGGTAATAAACGAGAATCATTCATCACAGCCGATGACATGGATTGCACGCTAATAACGGCCAGCTTGCCCCCAACAGCCCCTACGCATTGTGCAGACTTTTGAACATAGTGCGCAGTAGGCAAAATTTAGTAAAACTACGCCTTTTGTGCAGCGTTGTCCTCGATGTAATAGTTGGTCGTGTATACCTCGATCACGGTGTGACTGAGCGTGACCCATCTGGAACAAATAACGCGCAAATAACGCGCCCCTCCCATCCACAGCTTCACATCCAACCACCACAATGACTGAGCAAATCGAACACGATATGTCCAACATGGTCTTCGACCCAGATCAGGACCCGGAGGCGAAGCGTGCAGTTCGTAGAAACTACAGAGCTCTCACTAAACCTATGGAAGGTCAGTGCATTTTCGCGCGTCTCAACTTCAACCCTGGCTGAATGGCTGAATTTGCTGGTAGACGCGCAGGGAGATGCATCAGCGCAGAGTATCAATGATCTAATGCAGAGAATCACTCAAGCAAATGAACTCTTCGAGCACGGTGCGTTGTTATAGCCTCCTAAAATGAAGGCCTGCAACTGACGCTGATGTTCTGCGAAACCAGTGAAGGGACCACAGGAAGCCACGCTCGACTCTGCTGTCTTTCTTATGGCGTCAAGCATCGGAGCGCAGAAAGCTCGCGCGATGAAGTCGAGCGCGGGGGCTTTCGATGTCGACGATTTCATCCATAAATTGGTTGCCTTCGTCCGCCCCGACCAACCTATGGGAGAAGTCAACGAAGCTGCCTCCGATGATGGTGACGCGCCTCTGCAATGGGATAGGGTCGGTCGTCTTGCTCTGGCCAAGAGCAGGAGAGTACCAACCATGAGCTTCATGTGAGCAGTTTCTCGCATGAGGCGTCTATGACCATTGACCATCCACAGGCTTGGTCCTTTATCTATTGAGCAAAAGAAACGCGCTACTGTCAAGCGAGCTAAGCTTGAGAAGAACGAGCAAGACCTCAGACGACCCCAGGAACTGAAGGAAGAGGACATCTCACGATCACCTAACGAAACTACCAAGAACGTTGCGATTGTGAGTAATTCCTTCCAACGTTCCGTTTTATGCCCTCTGAGACATTTATCAGCTTGAGGAACTCCTGACGAACGACCCGGATCCGATTAACCTATTCAGATTCATCATCAACCCAAACGACTTCGCTCAGTCGGTCGAAAACCTCTTCTACCTCTCTTTCCTCATCCGAGATGGTCGCGTCGCGTTCGAAGTTCAAGATGGAGATCCAGTGATCTACCCTTGCGAACCGCCCACGGATGACGATCGTTTGAAAGACGGCCTCAAGAAACGACAACTTGTCATGCAATTTGATATGGAAACTTGGCGAGTGCGTACCGTCATCACCACTTCCTTTGTCATCGCTTCATTGATCACGTCGCATCTCAGCGTGCAATCGAAGTGTTCAACATCACGGAGACTAGGATCCCCCAACGACCGCCAGCCAAGACGAGACTCGGAAATCAGTGGTATGGTTGATCTGGGTTGCTTATCCTATATTTATTGTTACCTTACTTCCGCAACGAATTATGCTATCCCTCTTCGTAACGCTAATCCTTGCTGTATATCTACTAGCTACTAGTATAGATGCACGAAGATGCTGTAAATTTCCGTTGTTCACAAATGACGGGCTGTCCACAGAAACGGCCAGGCGTGCGACAGTACTGGCCCACATAGAGTACGCTACCGGGCCTTTCGCCTTCTCCTAAAGTCAAACATATCACCGGTGATGACGTTGGGCTTCACATCTTTTGTGTCCATTACTCGCTCAGTATCGTCCTCTTCGGATGAGAAATCGCCTGTAGCGACGTCCCAGAGTTGGACAACATCTCGCGCCCCAGACACCAGTCGTTTTCCGTCAGGTGAAAACCCCAATGATACCAATGTGGCAACGACATCAAACTCAAAGATCCGTGCCCAGGAGTTGCAACTCCATACTTGGATCCTATGAGTGGACCCAGTAGCGAAAGCTTTTCCATCAGGCCGGAATGCCAGAGAGGTGAGAAAACCATCTCTGGTCAGGAAATTGTGGATCATCGACATTTTCTCGACGCTCCAAATCTTGACGGTTCCCCATCGATGGGCCGAGACAAGCCATTCCCTTGAAGGACTGCTGATGAGCGCGTAGGTGTCCGAAGAGGCTTTCATTATGATCTCTTGTTGACCTAGTAGTGGCTCCGCGAGGTCCCTAATTGCCAGGGACGATGTTGTGCCAATATAGGCGAGTTTGGAATAATCGGTGGAGGAGAACACCAGAGAGCTGATCGGAGAGCTGTCTCGAACTTTGATTTGATGCACCATGGCCCATCGAGGCGGAGGTCCGTCCTTACGCCAGACCTCAATGAAGCCTCGGGCGTGCCTCGCGAGGAGTCGGTCATCATCAGAGAAGCAAACGTCAATTGGGTCTTCTGCTCGATGCTTCGATTCCTTCCTACGTGGTTTGTTGACATTCGCTGGTTCGGCAAGAATAGCTTCTGGTTCCTCCATGTTGACATCAAGATTGAAGATGCAAAGATTACCCTGAGAAGCAACGGCAACCAGGGAACCATTCTTCGAGATAAAAGTCTGCGAACCAGACAGTGAGGTTTGGGCTATGGGTAGCTGCATGGATGAAGTATCCCATAATCTGACATGCGCGCCTGCAACCTTTGTGTTATCCATTGAAGCAAGTATGACACGGCCAGGGTGACTCGTGGAGTTGAAGTGAATTGGTTTAGGAATTCCCTGGAAAGGTTGTGATTGCAAGCACGCTAGGAAGAACACCCGTTGAGTGTACCGAGACTCGTTTGGATGGGAGAAAAAGCTCACGATTCCCAGATGTCAATGGCACGGAAGAGAATTCATCCCTGAACGGTTCGACCCATTCCTGGATTTCAAGTGTCGTGAACTTACGATCGCCGATCACCTCAATAGCTCTTGCGTGTAGAATGAGCCGGAGGATCGTTCTTCGAGTCTCAACGTCTAGGTAATGGTGCTCATGGGCGAGTTTGAGGGCAGATAGCAAAATTGTTGCTGCATTCGGAACTTCGGTAAACGAAGGAAGGCGTGATGCTAGAGCGAGAATGTTGGGAAAGTCTGTTATTTGTGAAGAGGGCACGGCTTACCGTCATCCAAAAAGGAACGAAGGGTTATGATAGCAGCGGTAAAAGGATTGAAATCGATGGGCTCCTCATCACCCTCATCTTGAAGACGACGCTCCAAGGCTTTGCAAATGGTTTCTAGGGTATCGAGTGTATGTGAAACATCCTCAAAGGGATCCTTCTCGACGATCAATTCGTTTTTATATGACTTGAAAAGGTCCTCCCAAGCGAGGTTCCGCTCATTGGTCGTCGGAAGGATCGCTGAAGGGAACAGGGACAAGGGTTCAGAAGGCGGTGATGTTGGAGTTTTTGGGAAAGCACCGGGTATTTTTTCGGTAAGCTCAACTTCGCTCGAAGGTTCAGAGAATGTTGTACCGTTGTCGAGAGGGGTAAGGTCGACGCCTTGAGTGGGAGGATGGGGGGGGCATAGGGTCGTCACCGCCATCGAGGGACGCTTCTCCAACACCGTTTGCATCTTGAGTTTGAGGACTAAAATCAGAACCACTGTTTCCAGCCGGAACGTTTGGCGCGACAAGAGTCTCATCAATTCTAAACCGCGTGAAGACGGATTGATGAATGAGCTGCCTTTGCTTGATCAACCGGGGAGCACCTAGGTGTGGCCTGAATAAGAACGTGAGGATCAAGAGCAGAATAGAAAACGAGAAGACAACCCACGAGAACGTCAAGGTATCTCTGCCTTCATAGGAAAGGCAAGGAAACGGCAAAAGTTCGAGGAAATGCCATACACCAGTCAATGAAGGCTTCGATACTACAGTCGTCCATTGTCCCTCGTAAGGATTCATACGAAGGCCGTAGGTCATTGCCTCGTACGTCATCCACCTTAGAGCAGGACCAAAATTTGACAGGTCTTCATTCGTGACATTCCCACCGCCACTGAAAGGACATTTCTATCAGATGAAGGGAAGACCACGAAGTTGGACCCACATATCGGAGTGTGAACCAGCAAACCATACTTCTTTGACATCTCCTCTATCACCACGCTCAGGTCCCAAGCCACCATTTGCATATTCTGGCTGGAATTTGACGCGTCGCTCATCCAGCGCGAGGGCATGACGGAAAGCACAGACGTGGCCCATGCCAGAGACGGTCTCGGGCAAGGATTTACCACGCAGTATTCCAATCGAAGAGACAGTATCCCTTGAAAACTCGCGGTCGGTCTTGAGTCGAAATCGGAAGGGCGTGTACGTACCATGCACCCACAAAGTGAACCTTCACATCCTTGCGGCACAGGGTTGCTTTGAACTGTGAGCAGAGCTTATGATCGCTCTCGATATCCACGTCACGCAGCTGGGCGTGGGCATCTGGTTGTCCTTGGGTATTGTTCGAGGACGTCGCATCTGACGGCGAGACTTCTGATTCACGTTTGGTACGCTCAGTGATCGAAGCGTATAGCTCGTAGGCACTAGAGCGTCGATGGTTAGTAGCGGATTGTTACAGGTGGTGATGAAAGACCGCACAAAGGGATTTGGTTTTTATTGCCTTTATGTAGGAGCCCCACCTAAGGAGGAGCTATCAGTTTCTGATATAACGCGCACGAACTGTTTCTCACTTTGTGAATCATACCGGCGATAACACGGACTTGGTAGGCACCTCTGGAAAATCCTGGTCTCAAGCTGAGTCACGAATCAAGCACAATGGACGAGTATCGTGCACCGAATAGATATATCCTGTCGCCAGGCAGATAATTTTCAGACAACCATTCGTACGCAGCGTGAACGATACGTTCAAAATTCCTATGAAGTCGGTTAGTCTTTATCAAGATTCACGGGGCACGAAAGGCGAAGCCTACCAAGCAATCGCCATATCAATGGTGTGATACACGACTTGCTTGAGGTAGCCAAACGAACGGAAAGATGGCTTCGCATACGTTCCAATCCCGCTGTTGTAGAAAGCGAGCTGCCCCTCTTCATCCTTCACAAGGCGACTGAACAACTCGATGATGTTCGTGCTCTGCTCGAATCGCCGGGTTAGACCCTGGCAATGTCAACCCCGGAGACCTACCTTGGCACTGAACTGGTTTGCAGTTCCATCGATGCATACCACGAGGTTGCGAGCGTTGTTGCTATAGGGGCAGCCAGATGTACGAACTTGGGCTTTAGAAAAGGGGTTAGCGAGATTTTCGGTAGTCGTTGGCTGAGGAAGAGATGGTTCGGTTAGGTTTGGTAGAGGCGACTGAAGAGAAGACATCACTATCGTTCCACCAAGACAGAGCAAAAGGGGGACCCAAAGTCCTGCTCGGTGGGTAGTGGGGATAGAGGAAAGAGTCTCCCAAGTCGAGGTATAAATTCCCTTCGGGTAGGAGGGAAGCAGTCTTTCCCTGCGGTCATACATAGACGATAACATCGATTTAATGATGAGAACCGTCAGCAGCAAGTGATTCTATGCCCGCGAGCGAGGGACGACGCCCACAGAGGTGGGAGTCAAAGGAAAGCGAGGCGTAGCTCCTTTCTGCTGCCTCATTGTGTTCTGGTCCATGACTCTGAGCCACATGAGCCTGTCTTTCGTGAATGCTCCTATTTTCTCCTGTGTATAAGCGCCGATCTTTTCAAACTCCGTCACAGACGCTGACTTTGATGAAAAATCTTTCCCCGACTTGACTCAAACCTCCTCCTCCCCCTCTTCCCAATTTCCCCTTGCCGCCACTCTTTGAACGAGAAAAACTTGAAAATGGACGTCGCCATGACCAAGGATGAGTCCGAGGAGAAGGTCATCACCGTTCCTCCTAGCAATGGCAGGGAACGAGACGGCGAGCGGGACCGTGCGTATGATAGGGAGAAGGACCGTGACAGAGAGCGCGACAGAGACAGAGATAGGGAGAGGGACCGTAATCGCGACAGAGACCGCAACAGAGACAAGGACCGCGAAAGAGACCGAGACCGGGACCGCAGAGACTCAGGTAATTGCTCTCAGTAATACTTGCAAAGGAGACGATTCACTTGGAATCAGGTCGTTCGCGCAGAGGCGGTGGAAACGGTGACCACTGGGAACCTGAGGAAAGACGCAATGCTGAGGTATATTTCTTCCATTTCCTCGAGTCTAATTGAGGAGTCGAACTTATCTGAATACAGCGTCGAAAGCGCTCACGCTCCCGGAGCCGTTCTCGTTCTCGTCGCCGTTCAGCTTCTCCACGTCGTCGTTCTCGTCGCTCTCGTTCTCGTTCTAGGTCGAGGAGTCGTTCAAGATCAAGGTCTCGTAGCCGTGACCGCAAGCCTGACCCATTTGCTAGGTCACTCGGCGGGCCGATGAATGCCGACCATGAAGAAGCTGTTGAGTTTTCCAAGATCAGCAAGAGAGAAAATCGGGTCTACGTCGGTAACCTCAGCTACGACGTCAAATACAGGGACCTGATGGAATTCATGAGGGGAGGTGGGTTGGGGATATCTTCAATATTGGTTTTTTCTTTCCAAATGAGCGGCTTGGCTTGGTCTGGTTGTAAAGCTGTGGGCTGAGGTCTCAGAGGTGTCCTTGATTCATGGGAGTGATGTTGGACCAAAGTTGCTGAAGCGCAGTGGAGGTTGTCTACAACATCTTCGTGGTCAGACGGAGCGCAGTCCTCCATTCTCGCAAATGAGGTTGCGGATGAAGCGCCTACAGTTTCTCATTTTTGGTTTTCTTGTTTGATGGAATGGTCGAGTTTGCGGAGATATTGATGGGAGTTTTGGTTGGCAGCTGGTGAGGTCCTCTTCGCCGAAGTTCTTGTTACGCCTACCGGTGTATCGAAAGGATGCGGGTAAGCTATCTTTTCTCCTTGATGTTTCCCAATTTCTTGACATATGACTTTGTAGCATTGTCGAATTTGCCTCTCAGGAAGATTCGCAGAGGGCGATCCGTGAACTGTCCGAAGTCCCTCTCCTTGGACGTCCTGTCTTTATCAGAGAGGTTTGCCCGTTTCGCCTTGTCCTAGAAGGGAGATTGACTCATTTCGCAACCTTTAGGACCGGGAGAATGAGGCCAGGTTTGGCGCTACGCCTGTTCCAGGCAAAATCGGGATGGCGATGGCTGGACAAGGCTTGAACGCTCAGCCCCCTCCCCGACCTCCCTCACACAACTACTTCGGTACCCAGAGCAATCCTGGTAATCAACTTTACGTTGGCAACGTGCGTATCCCACACTTGGTATCAACTCTCTGGCTGAGCATGCGCATATAGTTACCGTATCAAGCTGGTTGGCAAGATTTGAAGGACCTCTTCAGAACCGCAGGCAACATCATCCGTGCAGATATTAATATAGGTGCCGATGGTAGACCCAAGGGATCCGGGACCGTGGTATTTGAAACGTCAAAAGATGCTCAACAAGCTATTAGTAAATATAACCCTTCTATATTTCGTATATGTCACTGATCCATGACCAGGCATGTATCATGGCTTCGATTGGTATGGCCGTACGCTGGAAGTCAGAGAGGTGCGTCACTTTTTTTCGTTGTTGGTCCTTGCTGGACTTTTTCCTAGGATCGATATGCCGGGCTTTCTGGCCCAGGAAGCTACCGTGGCAATTTCCGAGGCGCACCTCGCGGCTTACGCGGCGGTGGATTCAGAGGTGGTGGATTCAGAGGCGGATTCAGAGGAGGTTTCGGTGCACAGGCGGGTGCTGGACGCGATTTTTCTAATCAGGATCTTTATGCGGACTATTCTGGTCCTGATCAGCAGGCTCCCGGTCTCCGAATGGACAACTTTAGCGGCGGCGGCGGTGCCGGTTACGGACCTGGAATGGGTGGATTTGGTGCAGGGTATGTTGAGCCCGAGCCGAGTCAACAAATCATGGTCCGCAACGTATGTCATACTCTTCCTGTCTTGGGCGGGGAGCTTTTGCTAACCACTTGCTCTTAGTTGCCCTGGTCGACTGCAAATGAAGATCTCGTCGAATTATTTGAAACCACTGGCCAAGTCGAACTCGCCGAGATCCTTTTCGACGGAACACGTTCGAAGGGATGTGGTGTCGTTCAGTTCTCCCAAGTTGGGGAGGCTGAGACAGCAATTGGTGCGTGTTCCTCGTGCGTGATCTCTGTGGCGCTAACCAATTTTTGCTACGCCTCAGCTAAATTCCAACAATACATGTATGGTGGTCGTCCCCTTGGTACGTCCTCACTTTCCCCCATTTCAAACCACGTTTCCTTAGTGGATTCTAGATGTTCGCTTCAATGATCGCTGGCATACGTTCACACCGACTGCTGCCAAGGGCGGTCAAGTATCCGCTATGCAAACTGAGGCGGTCTAAACGTCCGTCATTGGCTTGCCCCAGACTTCTCTTCGTCTTCTCCCAGTTGGCTCGTCCTTTGTACCTTTATGTATGTTTCTTCGTCCTTTCGATAAGTTTATATCATTGTCCGAGTTGATGACTACGGTAGCGCGTTGATTGAAATTGACAATGGTCCACGTAAAGTAGGATGTATCTGATAATAGATATCGCTGAGTCTTCCGCCCGTCCCTTTCGCCGTGAGTAATGTATTCTGATACAGTGTTAGCTGGTCCCGAGTTTCTGGAGTGTAATGACTCCAATCCTTGTGTCCAGACTAATAGCAAGGCAAGGATCCGAGGGATCGCCGAAGTACTATGCTGCTGTCCTTCAAGGCACGCCAGTTTCATTCCTTGCCTTTACGAAACTTCGTCCGTGTTGCTCACCCTGCCGTCGCTTGTGCCTGGAAACAATGAGTTTGGGCGCATTTATACCGACGATCTTCCTGCATTCAATAAAATAACGACTGAAAGAGCGGTGGCCCGTCAATAGACGACGATGAAGCGTCTCTTAGGTGCACTCACTGTGTTATCGCTCTTTGGAGCCTCGCTAGCGGTGAGTCCAGGTTGCCCTTCATCGTAATGGTGAAACTTATCGGAGAGGAGCAAGTGCACTCCCGCTCCTGAAGATCCAGACTGGGTGAGCAAGAGGCCCGTGTAGATCATGTCAAAAACTAACATGATTGCAATAGTGTGATGGTTGGCCCTGGAGTTCTACAGCGACGTCAACGGTCAGCACACCTGTGGTGTCAGCTCCTCCACTAGGTTCTACTGGAACGGCCACTTGTTGGACAGTGACCATTAGCCCGACGCCGACACCTACCTGGGTATTACCCTGGCCCGACGCGTTGAACGGCGTAAGTTGGTCTCTCATGATGCAGGAAGACATGAAACTCACAGTCTACTATCTGTCCGTAGTGGGAACAATGTGGTGGTAAGTGTTCACGTCACAGATGGGGGTTGACTTGATTCAGCTGACCCTGCGCCAAATTTGCCGCCAGGTAACGGATGGACCGGGTCGGTTCATTGCCTGCCAGGATGGTATTGCCACGAGTATCATGAATGGTACTCTCAATGCATTCCCGTTCAGTCGACCTCGGTATCGACCTCAGTTCCGCCACCAACCACGGCGGTCGTTTGCACTTGAGCAACACACGTGAATGCCGAAGTGTAGTTGGGAGGATGGATGGTCCTGGGATCATCATCTTCGCCTATTCAAAGTTTGCCGTACCGATGATGCAGTTCGAATAGTATCTTGATTGTCCGGAGACCCTTCAATAGTTGACCTGGAAGATACGTCACGAAACCTATCGGAAGCATGCAAGGGCTCAAGTGACCTCTCATCGACGAACCTCACGCCTTGGCAAAGGTGCCTAACAGGGATCCCCGAGATTCCGCCAGCCGTGAGATATAAGAGGTTTCAACGAGCCGTTATGAGGACAGCATCTCAGGCTGCTTACTGGCATTGCGAGATGAGACTACTCTCAATTTGGACAACCATCATCGCCTTGATAGGCAGCTCCATTGCGGTAAGTACTTGCCAATTGTGAGAGGACGGAGGCGCTGAATATGGAACAGTGCACCAGTTCGCCGACTAGTAGTTCCTCATCAACACCGCCCAGCGGGAACAGCACGTCATCATCGTATACGCTCGGCTCGACTGGGACGGCGACATGTTGGACAGTGACGGTCACACCGATACCCCCACCTCAACCAACGTCCTTCCCTGATGCATCGCAGAACGTCAGTTTAAATTTAAATCAGGTTACCCGTAAAACAGAGCTGACCACTTAGCTTCCAGTGGGGACAATGTGGCGGTTAGTGATTCCACTTCCTCGAGGCAGCGACAGCTTGAGTAATCGTTAACCTCTAGGCAATGGATGGGCGGGTACTACTGCATGCCACCCTGGCTTCGAGTGTCACGCTTGGAACGACTGGTACTCGCAATGTGTTCCGTCCGAGACGTCCACGATTACCAGCGACCCGCCTCCATACACAGCAGTTGTCTGCTCGTAGCTACATTCCCTAAGTCACGTCCGGGGGATGAGCAAACTTGTAGAGACGGAGATTTACAAGCGTACCACATCGATAGGCATGGCTGAGGAAGCTTAAAAATTCTCCTTACTAGCATCCTCACTGGGCCGTTCGGTGGACCCATTGATGTGCTGATCAATATTGAGAGAGTTCGAACCTTGTTCAGAGCAGCGTCATCAGTCTCGAATGACGACTGTAGAGCCCGTTGAATAATTACAATGATATGTCGTGAGATAAGGGTCGATAAACTAGGAGCACAAATGATGAGGCAATATAACCATAACTGAATACTATCATCTCGAGTCAAGGGCAAGGTCCGAGTCCCAAGTTCCCTAGACTTCTACAACGACCCGATCTTTCTGTGCTTTCCGGCGCGTTGCCTGCTTCCTAACTTCAAGTAGCGCCTTGAGCTCAAGTATTTTGGCCTCCATCTCTTCGTCTAATAAGTTCGTAGCTCAGTGAAGGGAAACGAGTATAGAAGGATGATCACTCACTTTCTTTCCTGATAAGCTCTCTCTCTGCCCTCACTTTTTNAAGCTCCCTATCAGAGGCAGCTCTGGTTATGATGCGGGGGCTGGTTCCATTATAAACGATATTAGTTAGGTTGCTACCTCCAACAATTCCGCCAGTGACGTTATAAAAGGTATCTCCCGAGTCGTCTGATATAGTGGTTAGTTGGGAGCGAGGGGCCTCAATTTCAAATCAGACTTTACCTGTGAAGAGCTCAGAAGAACGGTTGAATGGGTTGCTAGCGCGGGTAGCAGGGATACCAGTATCATGGGTAATATCCGCTGAATCAAGATACGAAACGTCAAAGGTCAATCGGCGGTGAGGGGGGTTGTACATACCGATGGTGGAATCCTCGACAGAGACACTGAGACCGGTTCCGTAGTGGATGGTATTCGTATTTCCATGACCGCCAACGAAGCCACCCGAGATATCGCCAGCAAAGTAATGACCACCATAGGTTCTCCGGTGGGTCTCCCCTTGCTGGATCTCTTGGGGGTTGGTAGCACTGGTAGCACCAAAATTCTTGTTGTCGATATCGTCGTCTCTGATCGCCGGTCCATCGTGTTTCAAGTGAGGTCAAATGGTGGAAGAGTAGTAGATACTTACGGTATGAAGCTTTCTATGTCGAACGTTGCCGTCATTTTGGGGCGTAGGAAGTCCGAGTTGAGTGGAGTTGGTAATACGAGGAATGGGAGAAGGGGAGAGACACAAGGGAGGGAGAGGAAGCAAATTATGGGGTTTATATAGGAAATAGGAATGTGGCCTCGAGCGCGCAGCTTCCGTCTACTGGATGACTGTGGCCCTATAATCACAGCCTCCTAGCTCCGGGGCCACAGAGAGACAATGACGACCACCATTCTTCTTCGAAAACAAGAGAACACAATGGGTCATCCGAGTTCGAGGTAGTAACGCGATGAATGTGGCGTCGTCCTTCATTGTGTATAAATTCGACTATGCCGGCAGACGATGAGGGATTCTGCTTTCCATGATCTTGAATACCTCGATGGCGCGCTAAAGGAAGGTCCACATACTATGAGCATAGGAAGCGCAGCCAGCCTACAATATAGTCAACTCAACTCGCCACGTTTCCATGTCGAACTGCATGACAAGCTGTTGTTTGTGTACACCTTCTAAGATATCCTCTGCGGTGGGTTGCTCGCAAGGGACTTTACGGGAGAATATAATTAGGTAGATGTGTGAGCGAAATGAGGAAAACACCTGACAGATATATGGTTCTTTGGAGACTTTATGGGTGTCCAAAGCGACATGACCATCGCGGATGAGGAACGATAGGTAAAACAAGTTCTCCACCGATTGGGAAAAGGAATTCGGGTTGATAAAGAACTTGAATAGATTTACTGGCTCAGGGTCGCTCAATAGTAATTTGTGCAACTGATGAAACCTCCAGTCAGAAATCAGGCACATATTGGGATAGAGAAGGCTCACGAAAGCGACGTTCTTGGTGGTCTCGTTCTCGGAGCGCTGTATATCTGCTTCCGTGAGAACACGGGGCTGTGTGAGATCGGCTTTGTTCTTCTCTAGCCTAGTTCGTTTGACCGCTTTCCGCTGTTTCTGCTCCGTCGACAATGGACCATGCCTGTGTATGACGGAAAAGTCAGTCAGAGCNATCTGATACAAGTGATTCCATCAGACTGACATAAAGTTCATTGCGGGTACTCTGCGACTGTTTGCCAAGGCAAGACGCCCAACTTTATTCCAAGAAAGGGAGCGCCAATGACTCGCATCATGATGAGATGGTTCACGTTCGTCATCGCTACTATCGTTGTCGCTGGCTTGGTCTATAGGCCGATCCGTTTCCAAGAAGGCGGCTAGATGGGCGACGAACTCGTTGACATCGAAATCCCCGGTCACTGGCTTGATCGCTCGAGCTTTCCGGGTGCTGATACCCGAAGTCCTCAAGTAGAGCTCAGAGTCGAGCAAGAGATCTTGGGTTCTCTTCGCTGCCACACATAGGGAGGATTAGCAGGTGTTACAACAGTGTCACAACGCTGACTTAGCTTACAGTCTTCATATAATTCATCGGAACGGCTGGCTATCTGCGTTATTTCATCTGCACTGAAGTTCGCTATGTCATCCTCGCCCTCTACGAAACGGCCAATGAGCTGGTCGTCCCAAGTGACCGAATGAAAGGGAACTTACTCTCGATCTCCTTTAGCAGGACTCTGAAATTCCTGCGTATGGCACGGATCGTCTCCGCGTCCTGGTCGACAAACACCTTGTTGAAGAGTTCATCTAGCTCTTCTTTGGACAACAATTCCTCTGAGTCTCTGGACGACATGGCGGCGTAGAACAAAGGATTTGAAATTCGCGATATTAGTCTTGGAACTCGTCCTTGGCCCCGTGTTGCCTTGTTTCGGTGTCACGGGTATGACATGTACCACCTATATACCAGTACCTTGCTTGTGCTGGCTAATCGAATCTCTCTGAGCTTGTGACAACCTCAGGTTTGGGTCAGACAAGCTGCTTGGTGACCCAAACCTGAGGCTGAGATGTATGAATCGCGAGTCTGAAGGATAGAGCAAGGACCATATTGAAGTGTCCACCTAACTGCTCCCTTTTGATGAGTAGAGAGCAGAATCAAGCGATAGGCTCGGGCGGCCGTCACAGTGCTGAGTAGTGGTCCATCCGTTATCGCTGGTCCCGAAAAGAAGGATAGGGGTGGGAGCTCAAGGACGGTTCAGCGGTCCGTGGACCATTGACCTTTGAAGTTCGGGGGACTCATGGTCAATTCAAAAAGCTCACACTGCTGACATAATCGAATAAGCCCCCTGAGCTTATTTTGAACCGATTCTGAGGGGTGAAAAAATCGGAACAGCGTATGTTGTTCAGTATCATTGTGAGCAAATTTCTTATAATCTCAGAAATTTGAGCTTATTTTGATCCTATTTAAACTTCTCTAGTATATTAAGAATGTGCTTTCGATATGCTCACAGAAGATACACTGTTCCGATTTTTTCACCCCTCAAAATCGGTTCAAAATAAGCTCAGGGGGCTTATTCGATTATGTCAGCAGTGTCGGACTCTGGGTGACGGTCGGTCTCTGAACGTGAACGACGAAGATGACTTGCCCGGGACCATGCCACACGGCACGCGTATATGCATCACCTCCTCCGACAAAAAGTTCATACCCATACCAAAGCACCTTCGCTTCGCCCCACCAGATGGAAAGCTCTATAAAAAAAGAGGCGAGTCTTTCTTGCAACTATCTTGTCCTCATGTATTATTCATGCCTCGCCTTGACACTTCGTAGGACCGCGAAATACTGTGTCAAATGACTCCGATACCGATATGGAGCATTCCTCGATACCTTCTCGGCTCCTCCGAAGTTGAACATCACCTACCGCCGCTTTTTTACTGCTGCTGGGCTGTCGGGAGACAGGCTCTTCTCGACATAGCTATCACGAAGTTCCCCGATTGTGTCCTCCTAACCAAACGCGTCGGTGGAAAAGTCAATCCGTCTACCGTATTTGCCATGCCAACGGACATTGTCGAGCGGTTCAATGTGCCCCCCGACTTGCATGACCGCATTTCTGTCACGGGAGTTCTTCTCCCCGACAACACCGTGGATCTAGCGCTCTGCATTGGGGACAACGTCGATGGCATCGTTCGGCCACACGGAATTATCGATGAGATGGCGAAGACGCTTTTCAACGGTGAAATGCCGCAGTGGACCTAAGCCCGTTGTGCTGGAAATGGCATCGCAAATGTGAGTAGACTTGTAATGTTTATATATGGTTTTGTCTGACTGAGACGCAATATCAGCTTGCTGGCTGACTCCTGAAGAAAGCGAAGAGTGGATGAAAGTGCACGAATCCAACACTAATCCGCCCCCCGTCGTCGCTACCGCCCATTCTTGATGTGTTCCAGGCGCCTGTCGTTACCTAGCTCTCCCTTTTGCATTCTCCTCCTAGTATAGTGTATCTGTAACTTTGCGGACGTGTGGTATACACACCGTTGACTTAGACGACACCAGCAAGAACAACGCGTCCTTCGATGAACACCGACCAGTGAGACCCTTGCAAGTCAATTTATGGACGGTCGCGATCACGTGCTTGTAATCTCGTGGGGTGACAGTTACCATTTACGCCTTTTCTGCCTTTTCGTCCGCGACCATGCCGCACGGCACGACTCTATACATTACCTCTTCCTACGAGGAATACATCCCGATACCAAAGCACCTTCGCTTCTCTCCGCCTGATGGGAAGTCCTATAAAGACGAGGTGAACCTCGTTTGTTCTCTTGTGTGATTCATGCTCACCTTCAGGCATCGTAGGACCGCGAAACATTGTGTAAAATGACTCCAATTCCAATATGGAACATCCATAGATACCTTCTAGGCTCCTCCCAAGTCGAGCATCACCTACCGCCGCTCTTTTACTGCTGCTGGGCAATCGGCAGGCAAGCTCTGATCGAAATGACTCTCAAGGAGTTCCCTGATAATGTTCGTCGAACCAAACGCGTCGGTGGAAGGGTGATTTCATCTACCGCGTTCTCCATGGCGAAAGGCGTCGTCAAACGATTCGATGTGCCCGCCGACTTACGCGACCGTATTCGCGTGACAGGAATCCTTCTCCCCAACAACACCGTCGATCTCGCGCTGTGTATCGGGGATAACGTCGACGGCATCGTTCGGCCCCACGAAATTATCAACGAGATTGCGAACACTCTCTTCAACGGCGAAATGCCGCAATGGCATTTAAGCCCGCTGTGCTGGCAGTGGCATCGTAAATGTGAGTCTGCTATAAAGTTTATCTTCGGTTCTTTGACTGAAACGAAATGTCAGCTTGCTGGTTGAGTCCCGAAGAAAGCGAAGAGTGGATGAGGGTGCACGAGGCCAACGCCAACCTTCGCCCTGACGTTTCCCCCGCGCAATCTTGACGCGTTTTCATGCGTATGTCGTTACCATGCTTTTCTTCTTCCTTATTCCTTCTAGTTTCATGTATTTCTAACTATTTAACTGAGATGCAACCACTGTCGATCTATCTAACGAAAGCAAGTGGCGAATAGTCCGATTGACATGGACCGGCGAGGGCCTCTTCCATCCATGGAACGCAGCGGAAGAAGTGAGAAGAGCGATGATCGGAGCCAGGATTTCAGCTTCAACTGACCTCCGTTGCAAACTCTTTTAGCTCTGTGATAAATGCGATTCTCTCAGCTGTATACTCTCGTCGGAGTAGGTTGTTGGTAAACAGAGGTTGAGCATAGGGTCACCCCTGTTATTGCCGCCAGCGTTTACCCCAAGCGCTTCTTTCATCTGACGTCACCACATGCGACTGCTCGATCCTCTATCCATCCTGCTTCATCGCGGGTCTTCGTTAGACCCTGTGACTAACCTGGGGCCTCAGTCAAGTCCTGTTTGACCTCAGACTCGCCCAAACTTCTGCGAATGTCAGTCTTATGGAACTCGAAAAGCTGGAAGGGCCCTCGAGTCGGTGGGCTTCGGCGGGTCTTCCACATTTTTCTGTACGTACCAACCGTAACCCCTTCCATTGAAGATGCTTACTTCATTCTTGAAGTGCTGATGGACTGTCCCATCTTCTCTGCAAAGAATGTCCCGTCAAAGCTTAGTATCCTCCCCCACGACTGTGTCATGGAAATTCTGGGACGAGGAATAGATTACAGCCTGTGCCTTCTTAACCAGATTGCTCGAGCGTTGTTATGCAGGCGAAGCACCCTTCCCATTCGGGATACACTTCGGTGCTCAGGTTCTCTGCCTCAGTATGGCTTCTTCAACATCACCAACTCTGCACCTGGCGATCGGGACGATGAGGAGGAAGGCAAAGAACTATTCCACAAGAGCAAAGAAATCTCCTCAGAATTTTTACGTGCACGTCCCCTCCTCCGACTCAGCAGTGGTACACACCATCGCCGCGCACTTAAGATATCGAGTAAACCCAACTCCCGAAAACAACAATGACTCTGCTTCTCACCCTCGCTACTCCTGGTGGTGTTTCTTAGTCCACCCAGGGGCGCTGAGCGCGTTTGATGTAGAGTTCTCATTGGCTTCGCTGCGGTTGCGTATTGGCACACTTCAGAGCGACTTCACGACCCTTTTGCTCTGCCGTCATCGCCGAAACACCTCCTCAATGGACTCACAAACGTTTTGTGGCGATTCCATTGAGATCCAATGAGGGCGGATACAATACATCTAGATACGGTGCTCCGATCCCCCATCTAGTTCTGAGCAGCGACTGCTGCGCTTTCAGCGCTTCAGCCCGAGCAGTGCTAGGAAATGGTCGTAGTAGTGGGCCTGACCATCACTGGTCACCCTTGCGCTCTTCACGGCCAACCATATCTGTCACCTCTCACCAGCGCTCTGAACGAGTTCTCTGTTGCCTTTGACCCTGATATCGCGGCGACAACTATACTCGAGGATTCGATGCGTTATGTGTGTAGCCATCCAGTGATACTCGGACATTTTCAGCGTGTCATGGCCAACATACTTATCAGGTATGTATGAATGGTAAAGTAAATCAGTATGATAAAACCACGACCGTCGGGAACGAATACATAGCGAATCAATCTATTTAAGTCTCCAGTCTTCGATCGTCCGAAAACCACTTCACTGCCAGTGTCTGGCTGGGCTTAAGTACGGCTCATTGGGGTACTCTAGATCATCTATTTCAACTCTCCGGAGCTCTCTCCAAGCTCACTCCGGTGGGTTGGTTCGCTTGGGTCATGTGAACGTCGTCGGTTTGTAAAATGGTGGGTGGGTGAGGTTTTACTCGCGGACGACCATTTCCTTGGGTCAAATGAACATGACGCCCATGCAACATCGGTGAATCAAAGAATATACCAGGATAGCTCTTGAATGAGTTTGATTGGCAGAACGAGGGAACCCCCAAGGTTTCCACCTCCAAAATGTTAAGGACTTTACGCATTTCAGGTAACTCTTGAGAAAGCTTGGTGGTCATCCGCTGGACATCGGGGAGGTAACTCTTGATATTCTCTGGAATTGCATCTTCAGCGAGACATACTTGGAGAATCGTGCGGAGCCCTTCAAGGCTGGACCGTAGATTACTGCGAGGATAGGATCAGAAAACATATTTAAACGTTGGAATCACTACGATGAAGGGGAGATGCACCTTGTGTCGAAGTCAGATGACCTCAAGGCCTCAGTTTCCATGATGGCGTTGAATTCATCTCCGAACTGGACAAAGGAGTGACTGACTTGAGTCCTCAACTGGCCCCCTTGTTCTAGATTCCGAAGAAGCGATTGAGCAGAGTGGTGCATGTGATCGATAATTGGGATACACTAGAGTCGGGAAACGAGGGGTATAAGGGATTGAGCTGCGCATCAACGAAGAAGCCACCTACTATAAAATGGGCTTCACCACTTTGGTTACGACTTTCACAAATGGTCATCATATTTTTTGGTTGGTCCAGGGGGACCTCCCGAGACGATACATGCGTCCCGCTCGGAGTGACGGTACTGTTAGCTTGGATAATGAAATTTCTTCGCTTAACACCATATGCTTTCTGAGACGTGTAATAAACGGGTTGTCCAACTTGGATTATCTTTGTCAACATTTCCCGGATTATTGGGAGATAGAATTCGACGTCTTCAGGAATAGCGTCTAAGGCAAGACAAGTTTCAAGGACCTGTCGGAGCCCATCCTTCACGTCGCATAGAGGACTGAAAGGACGTCAAGGTCAGACTAGTGTCCCTTTACAATGCGCATCAAGGCAAATATACCTCATGTCAACGTGGAGGGACTTGTACGCTTCCACGACATCGGTGATACGATTCCCAAGTTCAACATATAGTTCAGAGCTCTTAGTTCTCGACCGAGCCCACAGCTCAAGGTCATTGACCAAGGCATATGAGCTCGGATAAAGTATTCCAGAATCGACGTGCATCTTGTCCTGTTGGCGAAAACCGCATGTCAGGGAGTACAAGCCGTGACGCAGGAAGGATTACACACTTTAGGTTTGGACGTAGGAAGATCCTTGGCGCGATCCGCAGGTCCTGAGTTTGAGAGGGACCATTCTCTCAGCCTCTTGGAAGCATCGGAAGAGCACCACAATCGTGAGCCAGATGACGCTTCAACGGCGAACAACGCAGGCCTAGATATAGTATGAGATAATGGCCCCACCACATAAATCATAGAAATAGTGGGACCGACTTTGATTCGCCATTCCCAGCTGAGGTCAATTGCTGTGCTCCCTCTAAAGCACTGCCTTTCCTGTCAACATGGCGTGCTCTCAGTTCGAGTGGTTGGGTCGAATTTTCCTGGGGCCATGTTAAAGTGGGATCCGTTGCAGTGGGACCCAAGAAAGGACGGTAGAAGTTGGCAGGTTCCGGGGCATCGACAGTCGAGTTTCCGGTTTCCTCGGGCGATAGGGTTGAGTTAGCCGAACCATCCACGAGAACGCACGCAAGGTTTTCACTGGAGGCCGCCTGTATATTTACCTTACAAAACCATCAATAACGAGAGTAGATGCAGGGTTGCCCATGGACACTCACATCTGAGGCACGGGCAGCGGTTTGAAGGCCACTGAAGTGGATATCCATGCCTGAATCGTGGGGGTCAGAGAGACCGCGGTTCTCCATTACTAGGGAGAAAGATTATGTGCAGATTGTCGGGTTCAAAGAAAGATTCCTCGTCGCCTTTCTATGTAAAAGAGAACAATGGCCACAAATAGAACCGCGTTCTTCATTGTCCTTGTTCATCGTTCATCACCAAGAAACCATCAAAGAAACTATCTGACATAGCATTTGCGACATATCACCATCATGATGAGCGACAGATGTGGGGGTACGCACCGAGAGAAAGACATGAAAGGCAACGATCGCAGGGCTTTGAAATTCTCATGAAGTCCTGTAATTGGGCTATCGGATCCCGTTTACTGGACGTTCTCGCGATTCACAGTGTCAGATAGCCCCTACCCCCAGTAATTTCCAACCTCAGAGGCCCAAAGTAGAAGATCGTCTGGAATCGAGCAGTCCGCACAACGACACGCCTGTGTGATTGCTGCCAGTGTTTCAGTGGTAATTGGATACATGATACATAAGTCCATCAGAAGCTTACTGGGAATGTTGCTTTAACATCGGGGGCGACTCACCAGCCGTGAGATCCAAGGGCCCGGCCTGATCTTTCCTAAAAACATCGAGCTTACTTCAACGATGCGATCAACGCGGGGATCGGCTTGGATACGTGCATTGTAAGTACCACACCCGAGTTGAGACCGGGTTTCTGTGGTATTCCTAAGGGAATTCAGCACAAGATTTCCGAGTATAAGAACCTGGAACCTTACCTCAAAAAAGCTAGGGACGACAATAGAAGCAGCAGTGCTCGAATGTCAGTTCCATACTGTGATGTGAACGGTGTTGCTTGCAATGCGATTCGGTCGCCCAGATGGCTTAGCACATAGCACAGGGTATTCAGGTACGGTCGCCTCCGACGACCAACTGACCAATGGGCTGTATGACCTCTAGATCTCGGAGTGGTAATAGTGGTAGTGGCGTACGCGGGTGCGTGCGTGCCTTGAGAAGAGGTACAGGAGACGATAGAGTCAAGGCGGGATCAATCGAACTCGTGTCGATGTCAGTCGGTCGGTCGTGAGAGTCGAACTCGTGTTGATGGCGGTCAGTCAGTCTCGAATACGAAGATCCTTGTCGAAGTCGGTCAGTCAGTCAGTCGATCGGCCAGTCAGTCAAAGTCGTCGTTGTAGTCGATGGCGAAAGCAAACAAGACGGGGAGCCGAGCGAAGTGGTGGGGAAAATGTTAGAAATGAGGGCGGAATAGAAAGAAAGGCGTCGGAAAAAGGAAAGTAGCGGATATCAGACTCGTGGATTCATATGGTTTGTAGGTAAAGCATGAGGTATTTATACTGGAAGAGATCGTACAAAGGTGGTAGCTTGCTTGAAGAAGTACAGATATACATAGAACAGAAAAAATGAAGGTGAGATGAGAATCATGTCGAGAATGACACAATTTTCTCAGGAAAGGAGTGGTGTATTGATTCACAAGTTGGGTGGGAGAGAGGAACGAGAGGATGAGTTGAGGAACATGTACAATGTATGTAAAGCGCGAAGGTGGAGGAGAAGAGGGTGGAGAAAACATTTAAACTTGAAATGGCAATGAGCGACATGTGATCAGGGCCCTGGTTTCCAGGGGGAAAGAAGGGGGTTTCGGGTACAAACTGAGGAGGACCCTCACAACACTCAGCGAACTCCTCTGATTTCTGAGAATTTCGGTTGATCTTCAAGCCCGAGGACTCAGAAGTGAGACAGCACGGAGCGATCCAAGACTGTCCTTGAACAACGAGTTCAATCAAGCAAGGAAGACAACGAAGGCGCGGCGTTCGCAAGGGAAACCCACTCCACTTCCTGCCTGTTGTTGGGCTATCGGCAAGACGCGTCGGTGGAGAAGTCAGCCCATCTACTCACTCTGCCATACCACAAGGCGTTTCTAAGCGGTTCAATATGTCCAGCGCCTTGCATGACCCGCCCATTAATTTGCTTTTTTGGTTTGTGTCGAAGTTGTCAATGCTCCACCCACGGGGGATACTCTATTGAGTACTTACACACAAGCCTTGTTGACGTTCATCTTGACTTCAAATGACGCTTCGTATGGAATGCAACAGGAGCGCAGTCGTGTGGAAACGAACCACAGGATGTGGAGAAATCGTAGAACCGGAGTCGAAACGTCACGTTAGCTACTTTGGTCAATGCACATGCATGCAAGACACCACTTAACAAGATAAGTACCACTCATTGCATAGTCTACTCTAAGTTTCCCCCTCCTCCGCTGGCTGACTCGTTGGTGGAATGTATTCTCTGTCTTCGGTTGGGAGAACTTGTGGTGGGCGAGGTCTTACTTGGGGACGTTCGTTTCCTTTGACTAAGTGAACATGTCGCCCAGGAGTTACTGTAGCAATCCGGTGTCCAGAGCTACTAGTACTTGCAGTAGTTGCAGCACTAGCATGGCACTTGGACATAGATTCAAACCAATCCGGCATATTTCTTTCCACCAACTTCTTTGACAAATCCCTGGCGATTGACAAGATATTGGGGAGATGGATACTGACGTTCTCAGGGATCGCATCTTCAGCAAGACATTGAAGCAGAAGTGCACAGAGATCCTTGGAAAGGGACTGTAGGTCACTTCGGAGTTAAGTCAGGAAGCCAGTCGACACCAGTGTCCCTGAGGAAGAAGCGGAGACTTACTCTGTATCCATGATGGACGCGCTGAACGTTTCTATGAAAGCGTTACAGATTTTGGTCCTCAAGGAACCCCATAACTCAAGGTTTCGAAGAAGCGATAGTGCACAGTCGTGCATTTCTGATATGACTGGGATCTGAAATCACAGGGTGATCAAGACTTCAACTGCGTGTTGGCGAAGTAGTGACATACATTTGGATCTCGACGATGATAAGGCCGGAGCAAAGATGACTGGTCGTTATCCAAGGAGACAACTTCAGATTTCACTTCTATCCTATTCGCGGTCCGAGGTTGTATTTCAACATTTCTTTGCTTCATTTCGTATATTTGTTGGGATGAATGGTAGACGGGTTGCCCAACTTGAACGACTTTGGTCAATATTTGCCGAATTCTCGGTAAATAGAGCTCAATGTCTTCCGGGGTAGCATCAAGAGCTAGACATGTTTCGAGGATTTCACGGAGTTCATCATTCACGATATGCAGTGGACTAGAAAAAAAGTGAGATCAGACTACTCTTCTCTTGCAATTCGTGCAACGGAAAAGATACCTCATATCAATGTGGTACGGCCTCAACGCTACCACCCAATCATTGATGTGATCCGCGAGTTTAACAAACATTTCAGAGCTCCGACTTCTCAAATGGACCCATGATCTGAGATTTGCAACAAGATCAAATTTCATTTTCAACTGAAATTGAAAAGATCGAGGCGGACTAGTCCGCTGTTCACAAAAGTGACGAAACGAGAGGCTCAGGGGTTGGTATGGAGGCGGCAACGACGGAATCACGCACTTCGGGATCTGCACTTCGGACTAATGGGGACCAGTCCTTCAGCGCCTTCGAGGCATAGGACGCACACCAGATCCGTGAACTCGACGTCCCTTCAGCAGGCAAGACCATTCTAGAAATATGGGGATCATTATCCACAGTTCTCGAAGTACAGTTGGAGTGAAACAGTGGGACCGACTTTGATTGACCTATTTCATCTTTCATCAGCGTCGGTCCCTCCGCTTCAGCATCCTTTGTGTGGACCTGGCGCGCGATCAGCGTAAGCGGAGGTGTCGGAGGCAGTCGGTGTGCTCTCCAATTGTATGGTGAAGCAACATGAGAATCGATATTGTGGCTTTCGTTGGATATCGCCACTGAAGCAGCCGGCCCTGTGTTCCCATTGGTTCCCTCGAGTAAGGGATGGGAGGTGGTTAAAGTAGCTTCGGCGGGACATCCAGGAGTATCATTGGGGGCATCCTGTGTTATTGGCGAGCAGGTGAGTAACGAGTGTGATTTGGAATATGGATTGATACTCACATTTGAAGTTTGGGTACCTTCTTGAGGATTACAAGGGCTGATACCCTCGCCGGGGTTGTGGGAGCCAGAGCAATTGGGGTCCTTCATTCCTAGGCAGTGGCTGATGAAGCGTGAAGATGAATCAACACCTTTATACGAGGGAGAGAGAGGGAAAAAGGTACGGACCATTCATAGCGGAGATTTCCCTCCCAACACTATTGATGTTGATAGGTGGAAACCCATCAAAGGAGTTGACATGGATAGCATGAGCACCATGCTGCCATCATGATGCGCGAGCAGATGTGAGGGTACACGCTGAAAGAGCGTTCAAATTTGAAAGGTCATGACTGAAGGTCCCCGGAAGTTTCCAGAGGGAAGTCTCCATTGTTGAATATACTGCCTTATTTCGATGCGTACGGTCATCAACCAACCGGTCTCAGCGGGCATGTAGCTAAGCACTTGAAGTACCCTAGGACCGTGGTGGAGGTAATGGTGATAGGGAAGGCGCCATATCAATGAGTTGCAACAGTGACGGAGCTCCGGGGTGGAAGATCCTCGAGAGGAGCACGCGGGCTGCTGGATGATGAGTGCTTGAGCACCGGTCGCTTGAGAAAGAGAACGTAGATTGAGTACAGTAAGACTGCGCAGTTCATAAGAGTTTACCCGGCTCGGGATTGAGTCAAGAAATGTCGATGAAAGCTGATAGGACGCGGGGCTAAACGTCCGCCTGACACTTTTGATGAGTACGTGCATTCAATGTTGATACTGAAGCTACAATTGTCATGCCCGAGTCAAAACCAGTTTACTGCCCACAACCGACAGGTGGTAGTCCTAAGGGGAATATCAATGATTGAAATCCGTTGGGAGTTTGGAGCCCGGGACGGTACCTCAGAAAACGTAGCCTTTACTGACGATCGATCCAGCAACGTCCGAAGATACGCCCGATACTTGGCAAATTCCTCTGATGTCTGAAGGTCTTCGTAGGTCTTAGCGCCTTCTCCAACGGGGAACGAGCCAAGATCGTGCTTGAAGAACAAGTTCAAACGAACCAGGAACGCCGCAACCGTAGCGTCCGCGAGGGAAAACCACTCCCCTCCGATGAAGCGGTCCTTTCCTTTAACGTCAGGGAGGAACGGCTGTAGCTCCCTGACGGCCTGTACAACATCCAGCAACGATCCCTTCTTCACCAGTGCCGCGAATAAAGCCGGCTGAAACCTCGTCATCACGAATTGCATCGCGAACCTCACTCTCGCCCTGTCGACCGGATTCGCAGGCAGCAATTTCGCCTCCGGAGCGATATCGTTGATGAACTCGAGCAGAGCAATCGACTCAGCGAGCTTGTGGGATTCCTTCGAGGGCTTATCCGGGGCGGTAAGTGGGCCACCATATGTGATGGCAGGGACTTTGCCAAGGTGATTGATGTCGGAGAACCAGGTGGGTTTGTTTTGGAGGTCTATTTCGTAGCGATTGTACGGGAGGTTGGCCTCTCGCAGAGCGATTTCGACAAAGTGGCCAAAAGGTGAGCCCTAGGAGTAGTGATGATGTCAGTCTTGACCTCGAAATGCCAGTAGAGTAATATTGCGAGAAAGAGGCGTACCTGAGTCGCATAGAGAGTGATTTGTTCGTCCGACATCAAGGATCAAAAGAGGGAGGAACCTCTTGATTCCGAGCGGATGTGCATCCACGCCATATATAAAGCAATGTTCGGTAATAGACCGCTCGCGTTACCAAGGTATGTTCCCAGCCAGCTTGCCGTTATCTCAGTCCTCAGCGCTGAGCGGCAGTACTTCCTTTTCCGATGACATAGTGAACTCATGACTGATGGACCGTAAGGCATAGACGCGAAAGGAAAAGGTACTGAGAACAAGGAAGGTAAGTTTCTGATTGTGTTGATGAGGACCGACTTACCATTCCAGTTAAGTGCTCCCTTATAGGTCCACAATAGGGATCCAGCCAGAAATCGTTTAGACGATTGTTCACGACGACGGATGAGGAGGATAGGTGGTGGATGGGTGGTGGAAGACAAAACGGTCGGGCGCTTCGTGGGCGCTTGAGCGAAATTGCTTTGCCACGCGCGGGCCACGTGTCGACTCTCACTTCCAGGTTCGCCTTCTTAAGTAACGTTTGAAATATTGGTTTGCAGCAATATGCGTCATGAGCGCTGAGCACCCAAACACTCGCCCGTAAGGTTCATCACGATCATTCAAAAGATCTGCATTGCCGAATACCTTCAGAATACCAACCGGATTATCGAGATGTCAGTTGCATGTCAGGGCCGCGTGTATTCGCCAACGTATCGGGGTAATCCGAGTTTCCAGCCCACCTCTTTTCGTCCAGGTATGCACCTTACACTTACTCCTGCTGATTCGCAGCTTTACCAACTTCCAGGAATTACAGGCTGACGACAATTCGAATCCATCGCGACGCTGGTTCACCTTCTAAGATTGACATGCCCTCGGCCACTACAGAAGTCTTATCGACACCAAAGCTTCTTCTCAACATTTTCATATTCTCCTCGGAACTCGACAATGCTTCCTGCCTCCTTGTGAATAAGACATGGGCGAATGAAGTCATAAATGTCGAGTGGAGGATCGTGGATGAACCAAAGCCGTTGATTCGCCTATTTGCGCCTCTTGAAGTCAACGAAGATGATCTCCACGTAAGCGCAAAGATACCCTTCACACGGCTCACTCGACGCTATGATCTAATCTACATTTTTCCGTGTCAGGTCTTTAGTCGGCCGCTTGTACCAGCCGACTGGGAACGATTCTGCTGTTACGCACCGAGAGTGAAGTTTTTCTCGCAAGAGTTAGACATTTTCGACGACTCTGTGTACGAGGCGATAGCACAAATTCAACAACAAGCTGTTTTGCTTCCGAATCTCGAGAATCTAACCTGCGCAATGGCCTGCCAGTCACTCGACGTCTTTCTCCACCCCGGCGTCAGCTTCCTAACGTTATACGTTGACGACAACTACGAAATTGATTTTGAGGGCCTCGAATGGTCCTTTTCCGTCATAGTAAAGAAGGTCGCATCGTCACTTGCAGATTTGACCTTCGGCTATGAATTAGAGGACGACCTACTGGAGGCGTCCGAAGACCTCTTAGTATCGACTCTTCGAGAACTGAAAACCCTCAGCATACTGTCGATGCCTCCCCACTGGCTTTCCGACCGCGTCGCACGGGAACTAGCTCGCCTCCCAGCTCTCGTCGATTTGGATACGTGGATGCTTGATGACTACCTCGACCGGACGGAGATCATCCCTGCATTTTCAAGCTCATTGAACTGGAGGTCTTTCCCTTTTCTCAACAAACTCTCCCTTTCTATCCCCTTCAAACAAGCAATACCGGGCTTTGCTTCGTGGGGTAGGTCGCTCAATCTCCGATCTTTGATTATCGTATCCCATTGGTTTGAAACGCCCGAGAGGTACAAAGCCATCATCAAAGTTATCGTCGAAGCTTTCCCGTACCTTGGCAAGCTCACAATTAGAGCAGATTCGGAGTTGCCAGAAAACACCCCTCCTTCACCGCTCACCTTCAAAGCCCTGGAATCGATTATTCACCTCAAACGTCTCGAATCTCTTGATCTACATTATACGACTGCACTGCATCTCGATGCAGATGAACTCTCCGTGATCTTCTATGAGCTGAGGTTCATCACGACGCTTCTGTTGAACCCCGTTCCGTCGATTCAAACCACCCCGAGTCTTCATCTGACTTGTTTGTCTGGAATGCGCAATGCACATTCACAGGTTAAGAGTCTAGGATTATACGTGGACACGCCTCTTGACGGCTTCGGTGGTATTGAGATGGCTTCACCACCGTTCGAGCATTTGCAGAGTCTTAACCTTGGATATTCGCCTTTAAGTCAGGAGGCAGCTGCATCTGTCGCAGCCTATCTTGGTCAGGCACTACCGGAGGGGTGTCAACTCGAGGCACGACCACCTAATACAATAATGTCGAATGAAAGACTCAGTTCACCCGATTGGAAGCGGGTTTGGTCAATTGTCCCATTATTCAGACAGGCAATGCATGCTGGTGACATAGGCGAAGCGAGTAGGTTGCGAGTAGTGTATCCCACTCAGACATTAATCCCAGCCGAGCATATTTAGTGTGTGAGGCATCTACCCATTTTCAATACACACCTTGTGCGGTCGCTCGCGCTTAAGCGGGGAAACTTATGCCAAGAATCGGTGGAGGGTCTGTAACCTTTTACCATCCCTCGAGATAAGTAATAGTGTTCTATCCAGAGCGTCCAGCGTCAACAGGAAACAAAGATCGAATCGTACTCAAGAAGGAAACCACAACTCCCGATCCATTCATGAATCCTCATCCTCTTTAGTCTTTATCCTCCTCCGTCTGATGTTCATCATCCATCTGTGTGATAGTATGGGGAGGTCTGGGTTTTACTTTGGGTCGATCATTTCCCTTGACCGTATGGATGTGGCGACCGGTCGATACGGGGATACCACACTTCACTGGACCCGTAGAAACCACAGAACGACACCGCGCCCTCGCTGGCAAGACGCATCCCGGCAACGAAGCTCGCTTGTCATACAACACCTTCAAAAGCTTAGACCTAAAGTGGCGAACAACTGGGAGGTATGTCCCCGCATGTTCAGGAACGAACTCTTCTCTGAAGCAGATCTCTAGAATCGCACGAAGATCCTCAAGGGTGGACATTAGCTCAGTGAAAGAGCTGTTAAGAAGGTAAGAGTCAGATTGAGGATGGATCAACTTGTTCCGGGGTAGGAGTACGTACCTAGCGTCAGTCTCAGTGAAGAACATGGCGACTGCATCGTTGCATTTATTTCCTAGCATCACGTATGTACCGGAGATTTCCATTCTCAATATTTCGAGCTCCTTGCGAGGTTCTTGAACATGTCCGTTTATGGTATCGACACACGGTGAACGCTATAACCAAACGAGTCAGAGGATAGGGGACAGCACTTGTAATTTGGACGTACATGAATACGCTGACGCCCAGCAACTCTTAGATGAGGGGCGAGATCGGTTTGCCCCACAGTGGGCACACAAGCGATTATTTGGCGGATGGTTGGGATATATGTTTCTATGTTTTCTGCAGCCGGATCCTTGTCAAGACAGATATTCAGAATCTGCCGAAACTCTCCAGGAACCGAGAGTTGGCCACTGATGGGGGTGTTGAGAATAACAAGAAGGCAAAACCTATTATAAACGCACGATATATCCTCTTCCCGACGTCCTAACGCAGCGCTCATGACATCGCAAGATTTTGTCAATGTGGAGGTGTTGGGGGTCTGTGTTCCCAACTGGCTCCATGACTTCAGATCTTCATGGAGCTTCCTGGAAAGTACATTGCATTTGTGGATGAGTATACTAAGAGGTGATCCATGCTGCTCATAAAACTGACTGAATGCTCAATATCTAACTCTTAGAGTGGAAAGGACGCACAGTAACTTGCAACGCCGGATGATCGATGTTGTGCGAAGGCGAAGGCAAGGAATTGACTGAATTTCGCGGATACCACTCCCTCAACTTCGTTAAAGCGGGCAAGGGGTCCCCATTCCATGAGCACAGCCTATCTTCACCACTGTATGAATATAAATGAGCGGCACTAGGTTGTGACCCGAAGTCAAGACTCACAAACGGCCCTCGACTGGGCCCACAACCTGCCATATAATCTCTCTGCCGGTGCTCTCTGAATTGGACGTACGTATATCTCCTCGAGCGATCGGGCCTGCTCCTTTGGCCCCGGCAAAAAATGGTCCATTGGGCTTCAACGATGAGCTGCCTGGTCTGTCAGCCTCTTGGGGTCGATCAAAGTCTATGCGGATGCCTGAGGGCACACGAAGACGTGATTCAGGGGTCCGGGGTCTGTCAAGCAAGAAGCAGACATTTTCCAGTGGTGTTGGCGTGGCTTCGAAGGTCATTGGGAGTCAACGGGAGACATGAGACCCGAGGGTCTGGGTTGTTGGAAATGGTGGCGAAGAGCCAAAAGGCTGTTATGGCTGTTCCAATCAAAGGGCCGTGTAGCGCTCAACGGAAGAATGGTCATTGTTGTCTGCGAATAAAGACAAGAGGTCTCCGAGACGTGAGCATCAGGACCCATGTGGAGGGGTAAAATACGCCTTTAAGGTACGAGCGCTACGAGTCCCTAGCTGAGAAAGGAACCGTTCTGTCACAGTGAGGAGACTTCGCACATGCTTACGTCTACCTGGTTCTATCACTTAAATAACCTGCTTTCCACTGCGGCTAGCACACGTTTCGTAGAGTCTCAGTTCCAGCAAATGAGGATGGACCGTTTCGGGGCCGTGATGTGGAACGTTTGCGCCGAAAGGAAAAGGTACTGAGAACAAGGAAGGTAAGTCTCTGATTGTACTGATGAGGATCGACTTACCATCCCGGTTACGTGCTCCGTTATAGGTCGACAATAGCAATCCAGCCAGAAATCATTTGGACGAAGGTTCACGACGGACGAGGAGGATAGGTGGTGGATGGGTAAACAGTCGCGCGCTCCGTGAGCGCTCCGGTGCTCTACCAGTATACCACGTGCTAGTCACGGTTTTCGCGTTTGTTTAGCTTTCACTTTCAGACGCCGACAACAATGAACATGGAACGTTGAACAGCTAGGTTGCGGTAAGAATATATGATCATTTACTCATAAGCTCTCATTGATCATCGTTAAACCAAATTGCTCTGCACGGCTGAAGACTGACACAAAAGTACTAACCAAACCTCGGCCAAATCACTGAGGCGTAGTCCGAGGTTGGGTATCAATATCAGGGTCGCGCTTAGGTTGTCTTGCTCACCAACGCGTCTCGGGGTAACCCGAGCCTTCAGTGCGTCATCTCTTCGCGTCCTTGACTCGCCTCTTGTGCTCTTCGACGTATGCTTCCCCCNTTCTAATTTCTTGCGTGAGTAGTTACTGAGTTACTACAGGTCCACATTCAAACCCATTCCGACGGTCGATGCATCTGATGACTCACTTGCGCTCAGCTACCATAGAGGTCTTGTCAACACCGAAACTCCTTCTCAACATTTTCGTCCTTTCCGCTAGGGAAGACAATGCATCCAATCTCCTTGTGAACAAAGCATGGGCAAACGAAGTCATGAACGTCGAGTGGAGGTCCGTAGATCAACTAAAACAGTTAGTTGGTCTCCTCGCGCCTCTTGAACTCGACGAAGACGATTTCTATGTAGGTGCAAGCTAGTCTCCATGCGTTTTGTCTCGGCTTATGGTTGCTTTTGTTCCCAGATTTTCAATAGGCCGATTGAACCAACGGACTGGGACCGTTTCTACCGATACGCACCGAGAGTGAAGGTTATCATACAAGATTCAGACATATTCGATGACTCTGTCTATGAAGCAATATCCCAAACTCAACCGCATGATGTCTTCCTTCCGAATCTGGAGCATATTTGCTCTCCAATCGCCTCCGAATCACTCAGTGTCTATCTCTATCCTGGCCTGAGCTCCCTGACATTGTGCACCAATGATACGTACTTGACCGACCTCGAGTCTATCGAACGGTCACTGTCTATCGTCTCCCACGAACTTGCGTCGTCGCTCGAATCCTTGTTCTTCAGCTACGAATTAGAAGATCAACTTTTGAAGGCATCGGAAGGCATCTTAGTATCAACTCTCCGCGAACTGAGACAGCTCACAGCGCTAGCTATCCCTCCACACTGGCTATCCGAACCGGTCACACAGGCAATCGCAAGCCTACCAGTCCTCGTTGAACTGGATTCTCGGCGTCTTGAATACCACATGGGGACCACGGAATTCATTCCTATGTTCCCAGCCCTGCTGGACCCCGATCCTTTCCCTTGTCTCCAGAAGCTGACCATCTCTATCGCCTTTGAGCAAGCAATACCTTGCTTCGCTTCATGAAGAGGGTCATCTCATCTCCGCTTCCTAGGCCTGTTGCGGTGTATCTCACCCAGGTCATTCCGGAACAGTGCACCATCAAGGCACGATCGCCAAACATCATTGAATTCAACGAAAGGACTTCACCTGAGTGGAAGCAGGTTTGTTCACTTGTTCCACTGTTCAGGCAGGCAACACGTGCTGGTGATATAGGTGAAGCATGTAGGTTGCAAATTGCGCATTCCACTTGGACATCGCTCCAAGCCGAATGTAGTTTCTAGGCATCTATGCAGACAATTATGAATGTACGCCTGAAAGCAACAGATTAGTTTCAAGGTATTGTATCTGCTAGAAAAGAGTGAATGGCATGTCAATCATGAAATAGGGAACAAATTTCGCTAGGAAAAGTACAAGAGCCCCTTGCAATCGATCCCTAGTGAATTCCAAAAGAAGCGCAAACTAAGGTGTACTCAAAGATACTGATCCAATTCCGGAGCAAAACATCATTCCCTGGTATACAATACTCGGTCTGAGCCGTCTGAGTACTGAGTACTGAGTGTCCATCGTCGATCAATGCGTGAGCATACCAGGGTCGGGGCTTTGGCTTTGGTCGATGGCTTCCCTTGACCGTATAACGCTAATGTGCTTGCGCATATCACGCCTCCAGCTGACGTCATGCCATGCACAAACCAAACTTGTCAAAGATGAATTTCAGTCCAAGCCTAGTCGCCGCGCCAACGCCTGCGATACAAGTGGTCTACAGCTGAGCTTCCTTATGTCTGACGCAGTGTGAAGGGCTATTTGTATGTTCTCAGCTCAAGTCCGAGGAGGGTACGTTCGGCGCGCTCAGATTGTGAAACCCATCTATACAAAGTGAATGGTGTCAATCGTAAAGAAAGCATCGAAGCAACATCGAAGTGTGCTAAAGGGCACCCGGTACGCACCCATCCCACTCCTTAACATCGCTTCTCATAATCCTCTCCGACCTGCACCTGCACCCCGTGTTCGTCATCTATCTGCGTGAGAGTATGGGGAGGTCGGGGTCTTGCCTTTGGCCGGCCATTTCCTTTGACTGTAGGGACGTGACGAGCAGGCGATACAGGGATGCCATAGCTTTTTCGCCGCACTGCAGAAGCAGCGCGACACAACCGTGGGCGATCTATCAAGGGCGATCCACCTAGCATCAAGGCTTGCTTTTTGTACAGCCCCTTCAGAAGCTGGACTGTATTCATGCTAACAGCTGGAAGGTATGCGGCGACCTCGTCATGCGGACACCCTTCTGTAAGACAAAACTCTAGAATTGCACGAAGGTCTTCAAGCGCCGAAAATAACTCATTCACGATACTGGTATCAAATCAATTTGTGAGAAGGTAGAAATCATGATGGCCCGTACCTGGTATCAGTGATGGTGAAGAGGGCGGCGACGGCGTCATTGAACTGAGTCCCTAGAGCGACATATGTGTCGCTGATTCGAAGTCTCATTCGATCGCATAATTCGAGTTGCTTGAGAAATTCTTGAGCACAATTTCGCATATTTTCAACCGCCAGCACACGCTGCAACAGAAATATGTATCAGAGGAGAAGTGTGATATAGTACAACGTTTCACGCACCTCATCGCACGGACTCCCTGCATGGAAGACAAAAAGAGTTTGCCCTATGTCGATTACTCGTGCCAAGAATCGATGGAGGGTTGGGGCTTGGATCTTGATATTCTCTGTGCTCGCGTCTATATCAATACACATGTCGAAGACTTCACGAAGCTCTCCAAAGAAGGAGAAGAGGTTGCTAAGGAATGATCGTAAAGTCAGACAAGGAGAACTTAGAAAACAATTGTACACATACCTCAGGTCGTATCCCCAGTATTGGAATGCCGTACGCACAGATTCGATAAAGTCTCCCAATGCACTTGTCGTGAATTTGAGAAATTCTCAACGAATCCAGTTCTTGACAAAGCCGTCGGGAAGTCAGACCAAACATGGTACTGAGAGTGATGGTGGATACAGAGGCTTCGCTCGACGCGTTGACTGAATATCACGGTGACCAGTCTTTCAGCCTATCCAGGGCAGATGAAGAGCTCCCAAGTCGCGTAGACTCATAAGATGGCGCAGGAGGCCTGCCAGGAGCCTCTAGAGTCTAGAACACGGGAGTTATTCAAACTGCCAACAAATCGCACGACTCGCACCTGAAGCGCCTTGGGTTTTGCAAATCAATCTATTGAAGTTCCATGTCGCGTAGCCATGTTAAGCTGAGCGTGGACATACGGATTTGTTGAGCGATGATGGACACGGAAAGTCGCAGAACCATCCTCCACGTGCGAGCCACACGATCGAGCTCGACAGGGGCTCGATCAACGCTTCAAGTTTTCAACATCCGGCCAGTTTGTCGCTATGTTGGTGTCCCGTTCTTTGTTTCTCCCCAAGTCCGCTCAAGCATAATCAAAGGACCTCGTCTTGTTTGATTAGATTCCGGAATATCTCAAGTCCGCTGGCACCGACTCCTTCACTCTTCAGTTTGCGAATAAGCTTGCTGTTTCCTCAATCATCGGCGATGCTCTATCCTTGCTTCAGGGCTTGCTGCACCCAAAAAGTTCAAACAAGACGACTTTGATGCGCGCGAAGCACCGCCCAGTCTAAGTCTTGAGCTTGGACTTCAGCCTAACCAACCTTGACATTATCTGACACCTGATCGGTGAAAGCCACTATCCTATGCAGTGTTGTAAGGACGGCGTCTAGCCCCAACAGTCGGTGGTCGGAAAATACAAGGTCACGACTAGTCGGGAGGGTGGTGACCTGTCCCCGACCACATGGTTTGTCATGACGTGTTGAATCCAAGCATCACCAAACTCCTCTGCTTTCTGGTCACTCATCGTCACTTGTCACTTGCTTGTTACCCGGTATTGCAACACAAGTGTACTTAGATTTGTAGGCCTTCGTCGCCAGTCGACTTTCTTGATCCCGATTTCCCGATGCTAGTGACGTGCTTGAATACAACCCGGTTCTGGACCTGGTTTGATCAGTGCTGTTTCACACACTGTCAGCGGCAACTCAACACCCGTCTGCATGCCCCAGACGATCACCGATAGTCGCTTTATCAACCTGTGCACCACAGCAATGTTACCAGACTCAGACAAGCCATCGTCGGTGAGTTGATAAAGCTCGCGATCCCTATTTCATGTACTGAAAATCCCACTTTACTTCATCATACTCTAGATGCTCGTAGATCAGGGAATTCCCATTGCTGAGTGAGCCATATTCAAAGATGTCGCATTGTCCTTCCCGCTCAATAGTATATCCCGTTGGGGCCTCTCCAATACAGCGCGGATGAAAGGAAACCCGAACTTCAGGCCATCTCGTGAGTACAGAGGTGAATGTACATGCTAAGAACCTCGATGACATCGCCTTTCTAGGCAAACGACCAAGGAAGACCCTTCGTTCTCCCATGAACAACCAGAGTCTCTTCGAAACGGCGCCCAATCGTCTACCCTACCAAAAACCGACGAGTCTGAGATCAGCGAAAGGTGGCAACGCCTGGTAAAACTCCGTTCGGTTCGCCCTCATCTCAATCTGAGCGTTCCATGAATGACTGCTAACAATTGTGTCAATCAGTAGATGAGGCAGCAATTAGAGATGGACATCACCATGATCATCGGAGACCTCCAGCTATGGGGTCAATTGAGAAAGCTCATCAACGACAAGTATAAGGAGCTAGAAGAACACTGCAAGTACGCTGTTGCAGCGTTCAGCAACTCCGATGTTGAGCCTCAGTGAGATTAACCTCTTTCTTTGCCATCTTTCCCAATAACGCGATTCCCGTCTGACTACCTCTCTCAAGTAGACCTCCGTACCGTCCTGGACACTTGTCTCGCAGAGAACGCAATCCCAGAGGATGTCGAGCCCCATGTCCCACTTGCTCGGGAGATTGCGACCAAGCTCCTTCAAGATTTTGATTCTGCATGGGCGCCAGATGGCGTGACGTTTGACGATATGGACGGAGATCCGGTGTTCACTGGGGACGTTGTCACCGATGGTGTTCAGGATGAATCAGTGCCTGCCATTGGAGCAAGCTCCCCTGCGGGTCCAATTGCCGAGACAGCCCTTAATTCCTTTGGACCCAATGTATCCACTGGCCGTCACGTTCACTTGGTCAAAGGAAACGACCAGTCAAGGCCACGACCGCGACCGCCTCATGTGCTCAACGAATCCGACTTGAAACACAGTCATTAAGCATGATACAGGGTAGTCTGGAGATCGGAATGTATCAGAAGAATGTGAATTTAGACACAAAACTTTGATTTGAATTAATCGGAAACCACAAAAACTCTGTCGTATATTGGGTGCTTCGGGTGTTAGATTGAATAAGGGGGAAAGTGATCAGGTGGAATACTTCCAAGCGGTATGTGAGCCAGTCAACTGGCGGAGGGATCGACCAGGGATTTATGTAGTATTCGCATTCTGCGCTTTCATCCACTCCTCGGTTTCTTCGGGAGTCAACCAGCCAGCTAGTGCGGTTGGGTCAAACAATCGAAGGATAGACCTTATAGGAAGGCACTCACATTTGCGATGCCATTGCCAGCACAGCGGGCTTAAATACCACTGCGGCATTTCACCATTGAAGAGGGTTTTTGCCATCTCGTCAATGATTTCGTGGGGCCGAACAATCCCGTCGACGTTATCACCAATACACAGCGCTAGATCCACGGCATTGTCGGGGAGAATGACTCCGGTCACGCAAACGAGGTCATGCAACTCGCGGGGCACATTGAACCGTTTGACGACGCCTCGTGGCATGGCAAATACAGTAGACGGATTTACTTCTCCACCGACGCGTTTGGTTCGGAGGATATGGTTAGGGAACTCCTTGATAGCTATGTCGAGCAGAGCTTGCCTTCCGACAGCCCAGCAGCAGTAAAAGAGCGGCGGCAAGTGATGTTCGACTTGAGAGGAGCCAAGCAGGTACCGAGGGATGCTCCATATCGGAATCGGAGTCATTTTACACAGTATTTCGCGATCCTACGAAGTGTTAAGGTGAGGCATGAGTAATACATGAGGTCAAGAAAGACTCGCGTCTTCTTTGTAGAGCTTTCCATCAGGAGGCGCGAAGCGGAGGTGCTTAGGTATGGGGATATACTTTTTGTTGGAGGAGGTGATGTATATACTCGGGCCGTGGGACATGGTTGAAAGGTTGAAGGGTGCCGGTGAGTCAGGGCATTTGTCGCGGATTTGAATACCAGGAGTTCTCAACTCACTCTTTGATGAACATTGTTTCAACGTTCCCAAAACATTCCACGCGGCTGAACACGTGTCAGTCACGTGCTCACGCGTCCTCAACAGGGATGCTGTTCTTCAACTGACCTTGCCAGTTCGTCGCCGTTTCGGTGCCATACCCTTCATTTCTCAGATACTTCGCTAAACGTCTTAGCTTCAAGCTAGACCAGTGGTACTGTGGTCTCCCTGTTCAACTTGATACCAAGTTCGCTTGAAGTTCGCCATTCTTCTCAGCAACACCTCAGCTTGTTTCAATCCTGGCGAATTCACCAGTGACATCTTTGCTCCAAAAATATGCCATCCCAAAGGGAAGGGCGCGCGCTCACCTATTCAACCTTTGACTTGAGCTGATTGATGAAACTGTGTGTATCTATCACCATTTTTTGGACGTTACCTCCGGATATCCAAAGTGGCAGACGCTGAAAGCTGTGACATGTGAAGCTCCAATTGCTGATCGACACTGGTGCTCTCTGTCTAGACTGGTCTCACTTTCCTCAGCTTCTGGTTGAGGACTTTCCGTGGTAAGAACCGAGTACTGAGCCCGTCTCATTACGGTCAGCTCATCGCCGTGGCCATATTTCCGCTATTTTCCCCGCCTATACGATTATAGTGAATGTCGGATGATGCCAGATCCAAGTAAGTGGTCGGAAAAGGCTGTCGTGTCCCTTACCTTACTGACAGAAGGGACTTTGTTAGTCTTCCATCTCGCCCTGATCATAATGTCACGGAAGATGCACAATTCCTGCACAATCGTCCACCTGGCGGTTCAAGCGAAGTGATTGCTCAACAATCTCAGCTGCCTGCCGCTAGCACGGTCAGCCAAATCTCCGAGCTTTCGGGGCTTGTACAGACAGTATGCACTAAGTAGATATATGTGTGAAATGGTGCACAAGCTGAATAGATTGAAAGACAAAGGACTTTTCAGCGGCACCCTCCCCCATGCCCCCGGTTTTAGTTGGTGATTTCCCGGAAGTCTGGGTGCCCCAAGCACAGTCACGGAAGGAGGAGAAGACGCATGAAAGACCAGAACTTGTCACCGATGATGGGACACTTCTTAATCTACGCCGGTCAGTTTTCTTCTGCTTGCCATGGTTAAATCGAGCTAATTGGTGTCCTAGGGCGGCAGAGCCTCCTGAGGATCCCACATTGGAATCACAATTGGTGCGTGCTGAGCGATCCCAGAGGAAAATAGCAGATTTCGAGTTGGGGACTACGAACTGTTTGGTCCGACTTGACGAAGAAAAATTCTCTTCGGTACAGTCGTATTTCACTTTTAGTACCTCTAAAAAGACTATCTGATTGGTTCATCAACAGATGAGATACCGTTTGCGGTCGGATACTCTCAAGATCATTTCAGATCTCATGAGATGGGGTGAGCTGAGAGGACAAATCAGAGACGCATACAAGGAGCTAGAAGAACATTGCCATGAAGTTGTTGCAGCACTTGGTGACGCCGGAGGCTTGACTACAAGGTGGGCTTTATTATCTTCCTGAGGCATCTTCCCATTCAGTCCTCTAACTCAGTCACTTCGCCAGCGACCCACTTCTTGCTTCTACAGTAGACCTCCGCAACATCCTGGATATCTGTCTCGCAGAAAATGCGACCCCGGAAGATGTTGAACTGCATCTCCCACGTGTTCGACAGATCACAGAGCAACTCCTCCTGAATTTCAACACTGCATGTGAGCCACGACTTGCAGTCCAGAGGGCCGCCTGTTCATGTGAACTCTGCAACTTCCACGGGTCAGATGAGCAAAAGGTCGGTCGTGATATACAGGGACCTCTGGGACAGGTTCATGGATCAGCTGCCCCCCGATCAGCTGCCCCCCGATCCATCTTTTGGATCCATTGTATCCTCAGGCTGGCACGTCTACTTGGTATAAGGAAACGAGCAGCCCAGGCCACGGCCCCATCCGCCTCATGTGCCAAATGAATCCGACTTGAAGCAATCCAAAGCTTAGAGTTGGGCGGGGAGTCCAGGGGACCTTAAGCTTCACTCCACAGGCAACTAGTGAATAAAATACAAGAAATATTCCGTGTGATGTTGTAGTATGTAACCAAGTCAATGGGCGGCTTCAATGGCACTGCTGGGTTTCATTGCTGAACTTTTGGAGCGTTTCGTCGTCTCATTGGTGACTTCCGAGGGTCTTATAATGCCGTTGACGTCGTCCTCACGGCGCCAGATCTACGGCGTTGACAAGGAGCAGGGCTCACGCGAATGCAGTCGTGCAAGTCAGTGGGCACATGGAACCGCTTGACAATGTCTCTTGACATGGCAAAGTCCATCTGCATGTGCCCTCAGGCGCACAAGGATTCATGTAGAACTCAATAGCAACAAAGAAGAATTCGGTATCTGCGGAGAGATTTACGCTGTCCAAACTGAGGCATCGCCGTAATCAGAGATTGCAGCGATAAACTGTCCGTTTGGTGAAAAGGCAACAGACGCAACCTGTCTATGAGGCACAGATGGTATGGCTCGCTGGCGTTGAGCGGTGCTGAAGATGGCCAGAAGTCTCCAAGTCTCCACATCCCACACTCGGAGCGAAATTGTAGCCTCCCACAAACCGGTATTTGCAACAATTTGTTTTCCGTCCGGTGCGAAGGCCAACGAATTGATGAAGCGGCTATCTCCCACCAATCTGGTGGCTGTCTTGCCCGTTGCGACCGTGACATCTTGAACAACACAAGAATAATTATACCCATCATAGACTGCGTGGACAAGGTACCTTCCATCGGGCGACCAAGTCATTGCGGGCGAGCGGAGGTTAACTTCGTATACAAAGAGAGCCTGACCGGTCAGCGCATCCCAGACGCGAATGGTATCATCGTGCGAGCCTGATGCAAGCTTTCGGCCATCGGGGGCGAAAACGAGTGCGATGATGTTGGAGAGATGGCCCTTCAAGGTACGCCCGCGCTTTCGTCCTGTCCGGAAGTTCCATATTCTGATATGGAAGTCGATTGATCCAGTTGCTAGGGATTGGCCGGCAGGAGAGAACGCGAAATGAGAAACACGACTCTTCTTCTGTAAAGATATTGTAGATACTAAGGCTCCCGTTGAGGCTTTGTAGACTCGGACCATCGCGCTCCAATACGCGAGAGCAATGAATTTCCCGGATGAATGGATGGTGGAAATGTAAACATCCGCCTGCTCTGATTGGTACGGGGCGACAACCATGTTGCCGTTGGAGGGCGACCACTGGTAGAATGTCGTCTTGGAACTGGACAAGAAGGTGGGCATGTTTCCATCGCGTCCCCAGACGATGAGACGACAGAAGACATGATCATCGTTCGGCGACGGTGCACGAGCCTGGGGCAAAATCTCTGCTATGAGGAAAATGAGACGAATGTCAACATGACCACTGACAATCTGTACGTACAATTTCCAAGGGATGCTACAAGCCTCGGAATATTCAAATGGTGTTGGGGGAAAATGCGTGCGATGGACTTGACAAGAATGACAAGTTCTGCAAGAGAGTGCTGTCGCTTCAGGCCCTCAGGGGGTGTTGGGGCTAATCCAAAGAGATCCTCGACCAACAACGATACACGTTGTAGTGGGTTCATCTCAGGCGATGGCTTCTGGTAGGAAGGGTTGGCGTGGCAAAGTAGTTTGGATAAGTATTCTTCTATCCACGCTAACGAACCTTGAGGAGGTGCACGGATAGAAATGCGTCGGAATTTGTTTGTTGAGGGGTGCTCGGTAAGATCCAGTGGTAAGCTACGCAAGAAATCAGAGTGTTATTGAGGCATCGACCAAGAATGAACGTACGGGGTACTGATACTAGTTGAGGGACTGGTGACCGATGACGACTTCAACCCTGATACGGAAACGCGCGGAAGTCGCTTGGAGAACGAGAGCCGTGTGGGGCTCACTTTACTGAGGACAGAACCCAGTCGCTTCAGCCGTGATCTATACACAAGTGAATTTGAATGAATAGTCGCAACGAGACGATGCAGTGGCTTACCCTGAGGACGTAGGCAAAACAGAAGGTACCAGCACAGCTGTGCTGTTCAAGCCATTGTCCCTTGATGTGAGCACCTTACTGTCTGAACTTATAATGTCTGGTAAGATGTTCATCTTAAATTTGGTGCCACAGCAAGAGCTGTCCGATGACCAGGCCAAAATCAGCGCAAGGGCAGCGTGTCCGCACTAATAGACTCACCAGGCTTTCCAGCCATTCTCCCCTCTGTCCAGATGTGACGACCTACACTGGGGGCATTGGGATGTGGAAACGACCAAGAGCCGAAGGATGATGCTGATCTCGTAGATGTGTTCCGAGATAATGAAGTTGGAGATAGAACCGCGGTCTCTGTGGATCACTTGGGCATCAGACGCGTTGATAAGTTCCCAAAGACCGTTCGAGATGTATTCGGCACCATCAAGGCTCTTGCAAAGACGGTGAATGATGGTGTTCAATTCCTAGGAAAATGTCAGTGAGAGTTGATCAAGCGGCGGTGTAAACGTACGATCCAATTTGTGCAGAAAACGAGGGGAATGGGGACTTGGTTACCCAAGTGGTCTTTGAGAAAGAAGCAATCGAACTTGAGGTGGCGGAAGGTAGGGTAGCAAGCGCGCCGAATCTCCGCAGTGAGGTTGGTAATTTGCCATAATGGAGTACTGCTTTCAATATGTTCTACCCAGCGGCTATAGGGGATCAGGATGAGGAACCGCACGATGGTAGATACACAGCAGAAAACATACCTAGAAACTATTCTCAGGAAGGATTCCAATCTCGGGCGCATGCCCTTGAGAAATGCCTTCACAGCATCAATCCAGTCATGACGAGAGTCTAGATAATTGAGGACGCGTCGCTGAGTGATCGAGGACTGTCCCTGAGAGGCCTGGATGAGATACCGAAGTCGAAGTAACGTCGGAGTGCTACACTGGTTGAAAGCTTCGAACTGCTTGAAGTAGTGGAACGAGTTGATCGTGTCTGGGAAATTCACGATCAGCACATCGAAAGCCCGGTGAGCGTAGGAGAGATGTTCGCGGATTTGACGCAGGTGAGCCAACACTGATGACGATGAAGATGAAGTGGTCGGCGCGGCCACCAAGCTACATATCACATCGAGGTGATCAATCACATCCAAAAACGGCTGTAGCCTGTAGGAATCGTTGAGTTCGAGATGAACTCTGGGCTCGCCGCCGGGATTGGGTAATCCATCGCGTTCAATGGTTATCAAGCCGTTGTAGTTGGATTGCGTGCCTACGACGTAGTTAAACACGCCTGAGCCATAGTTGTTGTTGTAGATGATGGGGGGACATTGGCATGGACGATCTTTGCCAAGAAGATGAGCTGCCAGGATAATCATTGATCACATACAAAAGTGCTCACCGTGACTAGTCCCATTCATTTTGCTACCTCGGCCGCTCTCGTTGTGTGAGACGATGTCTGGTCGGTATCTGGCCCTCGTTCAAAATAAAACTAGACTTTGAGGATAACATTGGGTCCCCCAGGGTACTTAATGCGAAGTCGGTTGGGCAGATGTCCAAAAGCTGTCCCAGAAGCTGTTACATCCGCAATAGATCGCTTTTAGAAAGACTGATCCTTGAATTGAGGAACATGGATACGAACATTTGCCAAGCATCCATTTGTTCCCAATCCATTGGCCTTCCACTGCTTGCAGGGTCATTTCCCCGAGGCTGAGGAAGCTATTTCGAGAGAAGGCGAGCTAAACCAGCTTCTTCATTGATGTTGTACGCGAAATTGCGGGAATTTACCAGGCTAGGATAGAACATGGAGGTCAAAACAAACCCTGGAGCGTGACCCTCGACGCGTGACGAGCGACGTGACTGCAGGTAGTTCAGGAGTATAGGAGCAGAACTCAGGAGAGCAGATTTCGGAAATTCTGCTTGATTGAGTGATCGGATTTTTCCTGCGAAGAGGCATTCGCTTCAATCCCTGAGGCCTGAGTCCCTAATCAGATGAAGGTTCAAATCAATTGATACCTATGAAACTGGGGCGAAACCCTACCAACATACACAAAGAGTCAAGACAATAAATACACATGCAATTTAGACACGACCTCCATAGTACACGCGATCTAAACCTTTCATCAGATTTTTCGTCGCCTTTTCGACGGTATCGAGACGGATTTTGATGTTCTCTGGGATAGCGTCCTCGGCAAGACATAGTTTCAGGACTTCGCGAAGGTGTATAGGGACAGAGACGAGGTCTCTAGAACGGAATGGATTTAGACGGAGTTTGGTGGATGCGAAAGTACAAAGAGTAACGACTACGCACCTTAGATAGTTCTCGCGACAGTTCGACGCAGCAACGGCATTGTTGAAATGGTCTGCAAGTACGACGAACTGCTTGCTGATTTCCATCCTTGACTTAGCCCACCGCTGGAGGCAACTGATGAGCTTCTCGGAAAGACGTCTCGCAGTGTTCGCGGCAGCTCTTAGCTGATAAAGGAAGCTGTCAGATGTGGTGAAGCCTTAGTCACCCGAAATGGCTACTCACTTTGTCGCGTGATGCAGAGTCTCTGGCACCGGAAACCAGGATAAGTAAACTTGGAATCTACAAGCTAGATGTAGGTGTGAACTCACGGCTCTTCGTCAGGTGTTTCTCGGAAACCCACAGGTGGCCGATGATAGCGGTTGGACCTAAAAGGTGTCTGCCTAGGTTGGATGAGAAGGGGGTGCTGTAGACCAGTAATTCGACTTGTGATTTGGCGGATGGCCGGTAGATACAATTCCACATCTTCTGGAATAGTGTCTTTAGCAAGACAGGTCTCCAGGACCTGACGGAGTTCTTCAGGTATCGAGAAAAGTTCACTGGTGTACGTAAGATCGCGAGGACGTGTGAGATGAGTGGTGTATACACACCTTTGATCAATTCCAAGGGAATCAAAACCTTCAACTACGTCAATGATAGAATCGGCCAATTGGACATATCCGTCGCTGCATCGTGATCTCATTTGACTCCAAGATTTAAGGGCCTGGAGAAGCTCTTCGCAACTTTGCTTGACAGGCTCGATAACCTTCTCCGCTTTGATGACACGCAGTGACTAGATCATCAAGAGATCGGCGAGTAAGCACAATCAGTCATTCGCCGAAAGGTAATCAAGGGAAACCACATACCGGCATCAACCATGGCGGACGAGTCTTGCAGAGTTCCTCGTACCAAGTTTCGATGGGCACCGTTGGGTCGAGGGGAGACCATTCGTCGAGCTGCCTCAAAGCATCCGAAGGACTATGGTTTTGCTTGAGGGGTTCTCCATCAACACTCAAATATGTTCGCCTAGGCAATTGGAAAGGTGAGTTTACGGTTCCTTGAGAGAGAGGGAAAGACTGACTTAATGTTCTCAGAGTCAGATTGATCCACGCTCGTTGGTAACCACAGAAGCGTCGAATCACATCCACCATCAGCTGGTCGACGTGTATTGAGCCTGAGCGGCGCGGTCGGCTTGCTCGGTGTAGGCGCCCTCTTCTTCGGGCAAGTCGGCGCAATGAATACGTCTTTCTGCGGGGTCTTCGTATCTTCCACGTCCACAAGGGTACTGGTATCCGAGCTCAACGTCATCGGCAATGATTCGGTACTGCCTTTCCACTTGGATCGCAGAGGCTTCTCCACGTCCTCTGTCTCAGCACATTTCACCTGGAAAGCTTCAGTCAACTTCGATAACAGATGTGGGCCGGCCAATTACTCACAGAGACTACATCAGAGTGGATCTGAGCAACCACCTCTGCGTCGGGGCGTACACAGCCAAAACACGCCTTCCAGTGGAGGAAGTTCAGACATACGTGGAAACGGGCATTGCGCGGATGTTAGTACTCACAAGAAGCGAGAATTTCATATGGAGAAGAGCAGCCCTAACCCTGGAGACTGGAAAACGGTGTGGTCTATTCGTTGCTGAGGGTTGAGGGAGGCTGCGAGACGAGTCTGTCTTGTTCAATGGCTGGCGTACTGCGAACAAGGACCAGCGGCAATCTATGGCGCCGTAAAAGGGAACCTAATACAGTTGACGTTCTCATGTAGGCCTCGTGCCACGGCAGTTATCTGAAGATTGCCGCTGGTAAAACTGACGACTTGTTGTCACCGTAGGCTAAATGACCAGCTCTTGCGGGAGACGCTAAAGCTGCAAACGAAAGGCATCAACCATTTGGAAGGTACTATAGGACCGAGGTAGGGATTCGCCAAAGAAAAGCCCACGCAGGACAACAGCGGAGCAGATATATTGTTGCCCTGTGAGTGTTGGAAGAGACTGCGGGAGAGGCGATGGCGGCATTCTGAGAATCTGAACGTGGGGGATAATGTTGGCCACGGTGGAAGCCTGAAGGAGAACAAACCAATGAGTAAGTTAAAGTAAATCCGTCCCAAACTGGAAAGGCAAGACACGTGCCCAGGGGTTGAGATCTGAGATGCCTCCACTGTCGAGTTGACGATTATATACCTGAAGCTAAGACTTGAAGGTAGTTACTCCAAGTTTCAAGCTCTGACTCAGAGTGAATTATCGGGGGCACGCAAAGGGCACGCCCAAGCCTGGGGATACAGTATACGAAGAGGTGGGTAGACCGTAGACCAGTTCTCAGCCTAAGAGGTGAGCCGGGCACTTGCACTCAAATAATACAGTATCCAGCCTATCAAACGATCGCGGTATTGGCCTGGGTCCACGGCACAAGAGGAATCCTATCCTTCTCCCCAAACGGATGAATTCCCATCTTGCTCATCCCCCATTCCTTTCCTTGTTTGTCACAGAATGCTCGTGATCTCGTCAACCTCGAAATCTCCCAGCGAAGGTATACAATCCAATCCGGGAAGATCTTCCCATCTTCGTTCCTCTCGAGCGCCGAAGACAATGTTCCCTCCTCGATGGTGTAAACAACACGGCCGCGAAACTCTTCCCGAGGGTCAAGCAGAAGCCATATGGCATACCCGCCCGGGTAATGGAATAGAGGGATGGCCGGAAGGAACTCTGGACTTGACCCTTCTTCGACGGATTCTTCGTCAATGTACTGCAAAGACCATATATGTGGCTTATTCGAGCTGAGCATATTCCAGCCATACCGATCTCTACAGAATGGTCCCATTTCATCCTCCTGTAACTCCGGGAGACCAGGCCAGACCCAAGCGAACGCTGCTTTCGCTGGCCATTCCAAAAGCCAAATCAGGAAGGATTCTGGTAGATAGGGATAATGCCCGAGTAGTGCCCGAGCATAGGCTTGCCTATCAAAGGTAGAGAGGTTGTCGACAGTCCAAGACCGACTATCTAAGAACCAAGACTCGCGGATGCATGTTAAGTATATGTCCATCAACTCGCGTCGGATGGGATGAATGGCAGCGCTATTCAACACGCTGCGCCATTGCTGGGAAACGCCACGGGCGATTAGAAGCGTCGCGAGAGGGAAGTAGGTGAATATGCGAAACAGTAGTTCAGTGGGAAGTTGGGGAGGCATGGGGATGGGATCGTGGCGAGTTAGAGCAATTTCTACGGAGGGCGACGCCACACTAGCGGACCCACACAGGCAAATGAACTACCCGCCCATATTGGGATTGGGATTCACGGCGGTGCTGGGGGAGAGCGACTTCGAGGATCAAGTCAGCCAACTAACCCTTCATCGTCGGTCTTGCTCCCGCGACAATCCAACCTTGGCTTCGGAAAGTTGAAGAATCATCGTCTGTGATAATGACCGAGACCTTCGAGCGAGCCAAACCTTCATTCTAACGACGTCAACGCTGCGCAAGGCTGAAACGGTGCACAAAGAGGTCCGAGGTTGACCGGGTACTTGGATTATGGCTTACACGGTGGTCTCCAAAACAGTATTGACCGCGATCCACGGCACAAACTGTAGCCTATCCTCCTCCCTAAATGGCAGACTATTCATGCTGAAACGCCCCCATCCCTCTCCGTGTTTATCGCTCCATGCTCGAGTCCTCTTCAACCTCGCAACCTCCCAATGAAGATATGAAATCCAATTGGGAAGGATCACCCCATCGCAGTTCCTTTCGAGAGCGGAAGAAAATGACTCCTCCTCGACAGTGTATAAAACGCGGCCGCGAAACTCCTCCCTAGGGTCGAGCATAAGCCATATGCAGTATGAGCCCGGGTTATGAAAGAGGGGGATGGCTGGAAGGAGCTCCGGACTTGTCCCTTCCTCCAATTTCTCTTCGTCAGAGTATTGCAACGACCATATAGCTGGCTTGCTCGAACTGAGCATATTCCAGCCATAGCGATCTCTGAAGGATGGTCCCATCTCATCGTGAGGTATTTCTGGAAGGCCAGGCCAGACGCAAGCGAATGCTGCTTTGGCTGGCCATTCCAGGACCCAAATTTGGAACGATTCTGGTAGGTAGGGGTAATTATTGAGCAGCGTGTTGATGTAAGCTTCCCTGTCGAAGGCCGAGAGATGGTCGACAGTCCACGGTCGACTATCTAGGAACCAAGGTTCGTGGACGAATATGAGGTACATGTCCATCAACTTGCGTCGGATGGGATGAATGCTTGCGTTATCCAGAACGCTGCACCATTGCTGGGAGACGCCACGAGCGAGTAGAAGTGTTGTGACGGGGAAGTAGGTGAATAGATGAAANTAGTAGGTCGGTGGGAAGTTGGGGAGGCATTGAGATGGGACTCCGGTGGGCAGGGCGAGAGGGTGGCGCCACACTAGCAGATCCACACACAAGTGAAAATACTCCCAAACAATTCCGCCAATGCGATAGGCACCGCTAACGAGTATCGCGCCCGCCTTGTTTTGCCCAAGGTCCTTGTCTGATAGGGAGGAGGAAGCAATCCGATATGCACCGTAGGAGCATAGAGGGATGCGGGGAGATCGGGTTAGATTCTTGTTGCAAAGGTAGCTAGAAAGGACCATGAACTGTGAGCATCGAGGCACTAAAACTCAGGCTAAAATCTACCTTGATAATAGATGGAAGGCGTGTCTTCACGTCAAAGAGCATGCAGGCGTCATTGGTTCGATAGCACCGGTTGGTAATCAACGATACCGTCCCATATTCTGACCTAAATGGTGTCGCGTCGCTGAGAATCGCGTCGCTCCCGCTGAAACGACAACTTGGGATCAGAACCACCATCCGCAAGAACTCCAACTCCAAGAGCTCCAAAAGGACGCCCGAAATCTTCGTGAAAGCCCTGACGCCAATAGCTTTGCCATCAGCTTCAAATTAATGACGTCGACACGGTGCGCGCGTTTTGCTACTGGAGACTTGTTCCTTCGAAGTAATACAACGATGCAGTCACGTTCAGCACCATCTAGCAGCAATGAGTTTAGCATACAATGACGCAGCACAATGACACACTGGCAGCGTACAAACATTAGTCTGTCCATGCCTGATTCCTCTCCGTCATCTAGGTATCCCCGCCGCACATGGCGCCCCTTCCGTCCGAGTCCTACGATGCAAGCGAATGAGGACATATATATCACCGAGAAAGATAGAAAGATGGGCAAGATTGGCGCATGGCTTAAACGGGCAGTCGGCGTAATCAAGGAAAAGGAGAAAGGAAAGGCACAGGGAGACCCACTTCCAATTGAAAAAAGTCATTTTCACGGCAAGTCGCGACGTGTCCAGCTTCTTATACATATTGAAATAGGCAGCGAAGAAGTGATAGAAAGGTACATCACGACGAATATGAATCTAATGGTCTGAGGGCAAAGAAGGGAACTGGAAAGGAGCGGATGGCTTGAGAGTACGCGCCCACGTGGTCGCGTAGGCGACAGGAGACCTTTCAGGAGTCGCAACGCTGACCTGGAGGCTCCTTGGACTTAGACCTAAGACTTCCTAAGACTTGAGCACGATTTATCCTTGAGTGATGGCTGCAACCGCAATCCCCCCCATTTATCTATACTTCATATGGATCAAGTTTGGGGATTTGATACAACATTGGCTGTAGCGCAGATTTTACTTAAAACAATGAAATAAGAGGTGACACCATTGCACGGCATTTCACCGTCTAGTAGTAGTTACGTAGCATCTCCGGCTCCCAAGTTGACATCCGAGGCGTCATCAATAGCGGTCCAGGGTACAAACTGAATCCTATCATCATCCTTAAACGGCCGAATTCTCATCCTGGATAACCCCCAGTCCTCTCCTCGTTTGTCACTCCACGCTCGAGCTTCCTTCAATCTTTGAATCTCCCAGCGAAGATATGCGATCCAATTGGGTAGGATCATCCCATCGCGGTTTCTTTCAAGAGCGGAAGAAAATGAGTCCTCCTTGACAGTGTATAAAACGCGGCCGCGAAACTTCTCCCTAGGGTCAAGCATAAGCCACATGGCGTATGAGCCTGGGTATTGGAAGAGAGGGATGGCTGGAAGGAGTTCCGGCATCGTCCCGTCTTCGTATGTTTCGTCGTCGATGTATTGCAAAGACCACACTGCCGGCATGTTCGAGCTGAGCATATTCCAGCCAAAGCGATCTCTGGAAGATGGTCCCATCTCGTCATAGGGTAGCTCCGGGAGTCCCGGCCAGACACAAGCAAACGCTGCTTTTGCCGGCCATTCCAAGATCCAAATTTGGAAGGGTTCTGGGAGGTAGGGATGAAGGCTGAGCAGTGCATCGACGTAAGCTTGTCGATCAAAGGCAGAGAGGTTTCCGACAGTCCAAGGTCTGCTGTCTATGAACCAAGATTCATGGACGCATAAGAGGTATACATCCATCAACTCGCGTCGGACGGGATGAATGCTTGCGCTGGTCAGCAAACTGCGCCAGTGCTGGGAGACGCCGCGAGCGATTAGGAGCGTCGCGACAGGGAAGTAGGTGAATATGTGGTATAGTAGCTCGGTAGGGAGCTGGAGAGGCATTGCTATGGGATCGTGGTGAGTGAAGGGAATACTCAAGGGCGACGCCACAGTAGCGGACCCACACATACAAATGACGAATCTGGTTCGTCAAATCAGAACCATAACTTGAGTCTGAGAATTGGGGAGACCGCATTTTGCAATGAGGTCCTCAAGGATGAATTCCGAGGGTTCGCTTGGTGGTTCTGTGCGGTCCCAGACACCAACTTCAACGAGCTCTGCGACAGTCACTTTAACAATGTCAATTCCACGCGCCATGTCGTTGCAGCATTCTGGTGACGAGGACAAGTTCCGTGGATGCAGTCTAGCGATCCGATCAGCTTCAGCAGGATCCCCAACGCAACACGCCGAAGCACTGGAAATGCACAAACAAGTCATCCACGCTCAATTCCTCTCTCTAAACGCCACTGTAAACGCCTTCTTTTTCATCACTCAAGTAAGCACTCTTCGGGTACTCTTCCCTCCAATCCCACCGTGACCTCATCCGTCTCAAAGCAACTCAGTGATGTTGAGTTTGCAAAATGGAACGAAGATTTCCGCGGGGTCCAAAGGCTGGGGCGATGCCTTGGTCTTGATCGTGGCTTTTGGCGAGAGGGTAGGTATGTTAGGGCAAGAGTAGTGCGAAGGAGTGGGGGATAAGGGGAAGGAACTTCAACTTGAACGTTGCCAACAGAATTCCGCGGACCTGGAGGCTGGATAGGAGAATTCTCAGGGGCGATCCCTGACAATGCCTCGATCCTTCACGTCGTCACAGTTGCTTTCCCTAAGTCTATCTAACGATTGGAAGAAGAGACGCAAGCTTTTTTCAAGAGCTGGCCGTGAGTCCGGAGAGGTAGGCAGTCACCCTCGAATCCGTGAATGTCATTGAATTACACAGTGTGATTATTTCCCGCCTCAAGTTCTGGCAACAGGCTGGCACTGGCATCGACCATAGTCCATGGTACATATTCTATCCTATCCTCCTGCCTATATGTCCGGGTTTCCATGGTGGGTAGCCCCCATTCCTTTCCTTGTTTGTCGCTCCACGCTCGCGCAGCTTTCAACCTCGCGATCTCCCAGCGAAGATAAGCAATCCAATCGGAGAAGATCAAGCCATCACTGTTCCTTTCAAGAGCGGAAGATAATGTGTCCTCCTCGACAGTGTATACAACACGGCCACGAAACGCCTCCCTAGGGTCAAGCACAAGCCAAATGGCGTATGCACCTGGGTAGTGAAATAAAGGGATGGCAGGAAGGAGCTCCGGCCTTGTCCCCTCTTCATAGGTGTCTTCGTCAATATACTTCAGTGTCCATACAGCGGGGTTGCTTGAGTCGAGCATATTCCAGCCCTTGCGATATCTGAAGAATGGACCCATTTCGTCGGAGGGTAGCTGTGGAAGACCAGGCCAGACACAAGCGAACGCTGCTTTGGCTGGCCATTCCGAAATCCAAATCTGGAAAGCCTCTGGTAGGTATGGGTAATGGTTGAGCAATGCGTTGATGTATGCTTGTCTATCGAAGAGCAAGAGGTTCCCGACAGTCCAAGGTCGACTGTCTAGGAACCAAGATTCGTGGACACATAAAATGTAGATGTCTATCATCTCGCGTCGGATGGGATGAACATTTGCCTGAGTAAGTAAACTGCGCCATTGGTGGGAAACACCACGAGCCAGTAAGAGTGTTCCGACAGGAAAGAAGGTGAAGAGATAAAGCACTAGCTCGGTAGGAAGTCGGGGAGGCATTGCAATGCTGGGACCAAGCTGGGACCCACACACGAAGACTCAGCTCGTGAGACTGGCATGGAACAGGGGTAAATGTGCATGGTCAGGGGAGAGAGGGATATTGTCTGCTGAGTGTTGGATGAATGCTCTGATCAGTCACACGTTGTACGTTGAACCTTCAACCCACTTTGCGCATAGCAAAAGTTCGACTTCATTCATTATTTTAGCTCTCACCACCACTACCCATTGACTGTGGGTGACACTTCATAATGTAGCTGCAAGCAAAATTATGTTGGAACACGTCAGAGTCTCCAGTGCGCCTTGATCAGATCAGCTGCGCGTTCAGCCGTGACGTAGACAGATACTTGAGTATGAGCTGAAGGGACATGTGGCTAGTGTCCAAGTTAGCATTGGCTTCCATTGCAGAGAACATATCAACACTCAACCAGTACCGATGCGTCGACGATGCGAATCCCATTCACCCCCTTAAGTCGCAAATCTGGATCGGTAACTCCCCAAGAGGCTCCCTTCGGCGACATGGCGGCGGTCCCAACACTATGAAATCCAGGCGCTGCCTGGTCCTTGATGAACGCATCCACTTCTTCATCCACCGTCAAATCGATCGTTCCAAGTTGACCAACAGGTCCTATGATATAATCTTTCCAGACTGGATGACTGAGGAATCGCTTCGACGCGCGAATGGCCTCACGTGCGCCAGCTCGATCGAATTCATGTTGGAGTATACCGAGATCAATCAAAGGACTGGCGAAAGGATCTGCCGAGGGGATGGTAACCGAGCCACCTATGAATTGGAAGCTCAGAGATTCGCTCAAAGTGAAGACGGAACTCGACGAAACTCACGGGAGAATGGCGTCAAAAGATACGTAAGGACAACAAAGTTGTTGCCTGGGAGTCCAACAATCCCCGGCTACAGTTCGAAGTTTTGAGTCGATTAGTAAACATGAGAGCTCTGGATAGATCAAGGACTGACCAAGAACTGCAGTTCAATATGGGGACTCTCAGGGCCCGCTGCAGGATCTCCAAAAAGCTCGAAGATACTGGAATTCGAAGGAATTCGTGTATAAGAGACCAAGGAAGAAACAGCGCCAAGTGGTCCAGTCCCATTAGATTGCCACTGCCCCAAAGCTTGGGCCAGCAATGTTTGGTCATGAGCAACCTCGTCAAGAGTGTCATGAGAATTGACACTAAACTGCTGGAAAATAAGGACGTGATCGGTGAAATTCCGACCGACATCAGGAAGATGATGGAGCGGTTTAATCCCTGCTCGCAGGAGGCTCGCTGAGTCCCCGATTCCAGAGTGCAGGAGGATGTTTGGGGTACCAATTACACCTCCTGAGAGAATGATCTCTCGTGTCGCCGTGATCAATTGGGCTATAAGGTGCGTTAGAACATGGCTGTCAACTCGTAGACTCGTTACGCGACATACTGGCATTACGATCTTCTTCCCGGGCAATTTCTACTGTGTCGAACGTGAGAGAAGTACCATGAGTTGGACGTTTCGGGAATACGCGTGTGACGTGGTGATCTGTCAAGACATGGAGGTTCGATCGAGCGCGGAAATGAGGTGCAAGATAGGATGTAGCAGAGCTTGCGCGTCGCCCGTCAGACGATACAGTGGATGGGTACCACCCTGAGGCGCCGTTATGAGGAAACGAAAGGAGGAGAACGCAAGAAGAGGCTCACCAACGCCCAATGGTTTTCCAGAGTTCACGTCGAGGTTGAACGGGAACTCAGCGCTGTCGTGGGCAACTTGTAATACTAGTTCATGGGCCGGAAATATGGGTGTACTGATAGACACAGGTGTTACGCCACGGAAATCATGCACAGAGGGGTCAATTTGCCCAGTTACATCATGTCCATCTGGTGAACGAGAGAATCGCTCATGCTAATTATAACATAGCCGAATCAGACTCACGCTGTTGTGTTCTGAGAATAGCTCGACTGTACCTTTCTGATGTAGTGTTGAAGATGATCCCATGACCAGCCATCGTCCCCAGACAACTGGGCGATTCTGTTGTAGTTTTCGGCCGAGCCTCGGGTATACAGCATACCGTCTAAAAAGAAGAAAATTTGGCAGCAATCCAAGGCCCCGATCGAGAGGACTCACTGATCGACGAGCTACCCCCAAGAATACGTCCGCGCACATAATTCACCCCTCTGCCATTGAGCCCCTTTTGAGGGGTAGTCGTGTAATTCCAGTCAAATGAAGATTGAAAAAGGTTGGGAGAGAAAGCCGGGACTTGAATGTTGATATCGTCGTCGTGCCTAGTAGATGGTTCAACATAGGTGAGTTTGGGGAAACGGGATACAAGACGTACGATCCACCCGCTTCGACAACAAGAACCTGGACGTCAGGAAGTTCTGAGAGACGATTTGCAACGACATTTCCGGCCGTACCGCCTAACATGAAATACGCGTCAGTGTTGGTTTGGACGAATCGACCCGGCTACGATACCTCCAACAATAATAAAGTCATAGCTCCTTCGTAGCTCTGAGCTCGAGTCAAGAATGATTGCCTTGGAAGGGGACCATGGTAGCACCACTAGTAGAGTAATAAGAGCAGAGAGTCGGCGGAAAACTTGTTGCATAGCAAAAAGGAAGGATGAGGACTACATCAACCATCTTGCTTCTTATGGTATTTTGCATCTCAAGGCCTTATTAACATCTCTCGCTGGAGATAGCGAGGTGTCAGGCATCGGGCTAAAATAAGCATCAGGACTTCCAAACGAGTCCCGAGTACTTACTTTCAGTGGCCAATCAGCTGCGGCAACACTATCGTAACGGGCGGCAGTGACTTGCTGAAAGAAATCATAGGAGGAGTGCAGCTGGGTTGATATTCTGAGTTGTTCCAAGAGACATCTTGGTGGTGAACCTGTGGTGAACAGAACAGAAACACGACATCGCCGCGGCGGCCCGGCGTTCCATCATCAGCCCCTTAAATCAGCCCCTTACTGGAAAAAAATCGTTTGAGCTTGGTCACTTCTCGGGTCTTTGTTCCCAAGTTCACTGTCGCGGTGGCGAGTTTCAACAGAGCCTTAAAATCATTGCACTACGCCAGTGTGGGAGGTTACATCGAAGACATATAAGAACAATGCAAACTACTTAGATAAGTACTACACCCAAAGCTAGTAAGAACAAGAAAGCAAACGAACAACTGTCCTTTACATCGTCCATATATTGATACTGGCCTTTCCTTTAACGCTATCGGATATAACCCAGGTATTCGTGCGACCACGACCCCGAGCGAATTTCCATGGACAATTCGACTTCTCTCCTGCATTCCCGATGTGTCGTATNGTACTCCCCCGTATCGAGGTCAAACATCTTCACCGATCCATCCGTAGATCCAGAGATAACATGCGGAGGAGCGAGCTGGAGGGATACTATTGAATGTTGACCGTGTGCTAATATTGTATGACAAATTGACGTCGGGAACGCGTATACCACGATTCTGCCGTCAACACCAGCAGATACGAGGTAATCAGCAGAAAGCCGGATGATCCCGACAAGGTCTGAGTGCTCTCGTAGAACGAATTCGCAGGCTCTGATGGGTGCGTTAGCAAGGGGCAGATGGAGGCTATGAGTAACCCGATGCTCACCCCGTCTCTGCGTCCCAGATTCGAACTTCCTTATCGGCGCCACCCGATGCAACTCGCTTTCCGTTATAGGCTATACAGTACACTCGCCCGACATGGCCGCACAGGCTTTGAAGGCATCTTCCTGTCTTCGCATCCCATATCTAAGAACCGCGTGCTGCTTTCAGACAACCGCGAATCAAAGTGTACAATAGTATGATACTTACTCTACACGTACTGTCATAGCTTGCAGTGGCCACTTTACGGCCGTGGATAGCAATATCTCGGATCGAATCTTGGTGGCCAGCGAGAGGGTGGACCATAGTACCATTAAGGACGTTCCACGTCCGTAACATGCCATCACGACTACCAGTTATGGCCTCAGGATGAGAGGTAAAGGTTTTGATGCATCGAATTGTGCTCCTATGTCCTTGAAGAACTCGGAGACAATGGCTAAAAGACAGAACGACATGAGTCCAACATGAGTGAATTGGGCTGTCGAACGGTCGAACATACCCGTGTTGCACATCCCAAACTTTGACATCACGATCAAGGCCCCCACTTAGTAGCATCGAAGTCGATTCCGTCGCACGCTCCTTCCGTCCGTTCGGCCAGCTGCCCAATGCCAAGCACCACACTCCTCCCTTATGTGCACCAATGTAGACGTTGTGGAAGTCACCGGTAACTGCGCTATACATCAGGATACCTCCTGTAGACAACCCAACGGCGATCCACATGTCGTCCATATCCACGGATAGGACATCCTTGGAGCGAACATCTTCTAGATGGTTTGTATGAACGCTACATTGGGGCGCCTTGGAGGAAGAATTCGCTAAGAAATATAGGCATGAGGTGGACTGAGAAACTGGGTATGATCAAGTTTCGGGGACCCACCTTGGTGCCTCACTTGCGTTGGGTTGTTCGAGCGATCAACTTGCTAAAAAAATATACGTCGAGTGAGGTTGATCGGAAACAATGGAAGGACGGTAACTGACTACGACCGGGGGCATGGGTCCACCCGGAGATAACTCTACAGGACTATTGACAGCGACGGGTAGTTGAGTTTGAGCTGGAGAGGGGAAGGAGTTGCCAAGCGATGAGGGCGTGGACCAACCGCCAGGATTCTCAATGTTTTGACGCTGAAAAGATCCAACAGAGGCCTTGGGAGGTAAGGAAGGTCGACCGTGAAGATTGACTGCAGGTATGGGCACTGAACCGCTTTGACAACGACCGTTTTGTTCTGCGCTCCAATTAAACTTATGAACCGATAGGATATGGCCGCTAACATTAGTCCCATGGAGAGCGTTGATCACCATGTCACAAGCAGAGGGATCTGTATACTCGAAATATGCATAGCCCTAGGAACAATGAATAAGAGATAGGTCTAGACGAGGCTGCGTTGTGTACCTTTGAAGCGCCGTCCTTTTCCCTAGCGAGGCTGAAACTTTTGATATTGCCATACTGGGCCAGAAGGTCGATGAGCATGATTTCAGTCCAAGAACTCGAGAGGCCACCCAAGAAACATTTATTGGGAGAGTCTAAGACGAGAGGGGAGATGTCTCGAGCAGGTTTCGGGGTGTAAGCGGTCATTTGAGTATTAATTGATGTACCGGGGCCGTTAGACAGACTGAGGTTTTCAAACAAGGCTGACGGGGGTTCAGACGTAGGTTCGGCTGCCATTTTTTGTCAGTAAAAGTCAGACGAAGGTGGGGGAAAGGCTTACATCTCCAGTTCGAGAGATTGGTCTGTGAAGGGTTACGAGAAACAGAACCTAGACTCAGGGAGGAGCCACTATATGAGAGCGAAGCAGAAGGGACTCGGCCTGCAAAGGGGATCAACACGGGGGACATACGGAGAGGAGGTAATTAGCAAGTTTTTACCTCTCAGTAGCATGGCACGCAGCTGTGTCTGAATGGTGCCAAAGACAGGTCTCTGGTTTGGATCATGCACCCAGCATTGTTGGACCAATGCCCATAAGCCATCGTCTATGGACTTCGGAAGAGGCGGACGTTCTTGCTTATCTACAACTCTACGGTAGAAAGCTCTGTCCGGGATGTTACCATAGGGCACGCTGCCAGTGTATAGTTCCCAAGCGACTAATGCAAAACTATAAACATCGGCAGGTTTGTCGATCGCTTCGCCTTCAATCAGTTCTGGAGCCGTCCAGCGAAGTGTTCCAGTCATCTTCCTCGTCCGTGTCGTTGCAGAGGAAACCTGGTCCTGAACCCGAGAAAGTCCGAAGTCAGCGATGAGAGCCTTGCCGTCATCCCCGACCAGTACGTTGGACTGTTTTCAATACTGTGTAAGAACGTTAACGAGCGATAAAAATGAGAGAGAAGGCCTACTCCTTTCAAATCAGCATGGACAATCCCTTGAGCGTGGAGGTAGGCCATCCCAAGGGATATTTCATGAAGCTTACAAAAGATCAGTTGAGTGTGATTGTTGTAATTAATTGGTGCATACGTACCAGGGAAATGCGGTCTGCACTGGGGTTGGCACGTAAATATTCTAGGATGTTGCCATTTGCACAATATCGCGACACGATGAATGGCTATGGAGGCGTCCGATGAGGAACTCGATGAGGGGAGAGTAATGTTAACCTACGCGAGTCGCTTCCAGGCAAGCGCAGTAAAATGGTAAAACATGAGGATGAGCAATCCGTGACCAGATCATGATCTCATGCCGGATGTACTATCTTCCAAGCTCAGCACGCGTCGGGCAGTTTTACTGATCAATGAACCTTCAAGTTATCGCGGTCAAGCATCCTAGCATCTTCGCTATACATCTCCTTGACGGCGACGACCTGGTATTAAGTTTAAGTCAACGTGATCCAATGATCATTCGATAGATAGTGATACTTGCCTGCCCATTCCATTCACCTTTGTATATGTTTCCGAACCCACCCTTCCCGATACAATCTTCTTCGCAGTCGACATCAAACGTGACCTCCAGGCTGGTAACCGTCCAGTGGGGAATCTCTGGTGGCGGCTTCCCAGAAACGCGTTGAAGTGCTTCCGATGCTTGAAGGATGAATGTGTCCACTGGTGTTTTAATGACGGGGGCCTGGGCGATGGTTTGGATATGCTGAGGAAGGAGGAAAATTAGTCAGTCTTCTTGACCGATCAAGAGAAATGCGATCTTGACTCGAAAGAGTCGATCACTATTACTTTCAAGAAGCAAAAGCGCGATTCGGGGCCATGAGCCCACTAACGGTTACTAACCTTCAGAATTGATATCTGGAGTTCTTCTATCCTCAAGCGGCCGCGATGAGATTCTTGGAGCATGGAAATGATCTTTCTATCACTGTCTTGTATCGTTTCAAGGGTAGCGATGAGATCGGAATGGTCCTGGGCTTGGGCCTGGGCAATTTCTGCTTGCAACTGATGCGAGCTGATGTGGGCGCCGAGCTAAACAACGGATTCAACTTCAAGTCATCGAATGGTCAAGCGACCTTGAACATCCACGACAACGACGCACATTGAATGAGTTGAAAGCATCCGTCATAGTGGCTTCAGCAGTAGCCAGCTCCTCCGTTATCTTGTCTTGGTGAAAAAGTCTCCAGAGGAAAGACTTGTTCGACAACATGCCGATCGTAGCTCTGGCAGCAAGGCAGGCACTAAACCAACCTCGTGAATTGCCAGTCCATCATGGAAGGAATGACGTACTCTTCAATCTTTCTCAGTAGCCCTGACATCCTCTGAGCGAACAGCTCTTGGTCATACTGGCTCAAGGCTGCGAAGTGTGTCGCCGTCTGGACGACCAATTCGCCACACTTTGTGAGTAGATTACGACAGCGTGCTTGGTTGCATTCCACGTTTTCATACAGTTTCCAGGCAGCTGATATAGTTTCGTAGGCAAACGAAAGAAGTTCTGGCGCAGATATGGCGAGCAAAGCTTCAGCCATTGGATATAGACGATGGGTAACGGAGCATGGAGGGTCTGCTAGGCGCTTGCCTGTTTAAATTTCCATTTAAAGCCACGATGAGATAAGCGCTCGAAAGCAGGGCTTACTTCCTCCTTCCAACCGCCTCGCACCAACAGGTTGATATACTCCCGATATCGAGAAAGAATGCTTGCATTCAACTTCTGCTAGGGTTTTAACCACTCAAATGTCTGCCGTCTTCAAAATTGTCCCCACAACTCAGAAGTACGATTGGGGCAAAGTTGGATTGAGCTCCAAGGTTGCTCAGCTTGCGTCAGCGACCGGAGCTGATATCGATGAGGCTGCGCCTTATGCAGAGGTTAGCTTTCATATCTTCTCAAGTAGAATGACTCTTAAACGCTCGATTTGCTAAGCTATGGATGGGTACACATATCAAGTCGCCATCGTTGGTCGAGCCGTCCAAACAGTCTCTATCAGAACTCTTAGCTGGTCACCCTGATATTATCGGCCAGAAGGTCGTACAGGCCTTTGCAGAAGACTATGATACGAAGAGTGGCAATCTCCCGTTCCTTTTTAAGGTCTTGTCAATCCAGAAAGCTCTTAGTATCCAGACTCATCCGGACGCTGAGACGGCCAAAGTGTTGCATAAAACACAGGGAGATATTTACAAAGGTATGATTAGACTTGGGACTCACTATGTTTGCGCACTAATACCGTTGTAGATCCTAACCATAAACCGGAGATGGCGTTGGCTGTCACACCGTTCCTCGCCTTGTGTGGGTTCATGCCCTTACCCGAGATAGCATCAAACATCTCCGCCACGCCAGAGGTAGCCACTCTCATCCCGCCTCACGTCTTATCTACGTTCCAATCTCTGTCATCGTCGGCCACTTCGGACGGACCAGCAGAGAAGCAAGCTCTCAAAGATGTGTTTGAAGCTGTGATGACGGCTTCTGACGATGTTGTTCAGTCTCAGTTATCAAGTTTGGTGGCCCGATACAAGGCGAACGATCTGAAACCTGGAGAGAAGAAGGACATCGTTGATCTAGTCCTTCGTCTCGACGGCCAGTTTCCTGGCGATATCGGCATATTTTGTGCGTACCTGCTCAACCAAGTCAGGCTTTCTCCCGGAGAAGCTATCTTCCTTGGATCTGGTGAACCCCATGCATACGTCGAAGGAGGTACGTTTGATTCTACGCAGCCCTTGAAAGAATTCACCTAATTAGCTGGCTCAACTAGATATCATGGAGTGTATGGCCAATTCAGACAATGTCATCCGCGCTGGTCTCACACCGAAGCTACGAGACATACCGAATCTGGTCTCGGGTCTGACTTATGTTGCTGCTTCCCCGGACAAACACGTCGTTAAACCAGCAACATTCGGCTCTACGTCATCGAGCACGTTGTACGACCCGCCTATCCCAGAATTCTCTGTGATTCAACTGGTACTGGAGGCTAGCTCCACGGAGACTCATCGGGCGATTGACGGCCCGAGTGTCGCGATTGTGACAGAAGGGAAGGGGACCATTAATTGGGATAATGAGAGCTTGGACTTGAATACCGGAGACGTCTTTTTCGTCGGTGCCTCGGTTCAAGTCAATTTCACGACGAGCGAGGGGCTAGTTGCATATCGCGCTTTTGTTGAGGTTTAGAATACCAGGACACGTAGCCATATTGTACCATTAAGTGCTCGGCGTGTCAGGTTGAGATGCGAGGTAGGCAGAAAGAGGATCCTTACGTAGCACCACATTAATGTAACCATGGGTGATGAGTGGGATAACAGCGACTTACGGCCCAGGTTTCGTACTTGATTATCTTGGCTTCTTTGTCCAACTCGAATCGACTGACGAACGTCTCGGTCCACCGCTTCCCAGTTTGTTTGTTACCAAAGTCGCCTTTACCCGTAACGAATACGGTCCCTCCCTCCCCTTCACAGAGTTCGACGTACTCCCACTCGAAGATATCAAGCGTCTCTGAGAGTGCATCCATGTATTTCCTTAAGCCTGTGTGTCCACGAAATTTGCTTCCAAGAAAGGGTAGATTGTGAACTTGAGGGCCGTGTTCCTCGATCAAGACTTCGTCTGAGATATGTTCAAGCATTTTGGGAAAGTCCCCACTGCTCATAGCATCTTTGAACCCTTGTACTCGCGCTTGCAAGGTGTTGGCGGACATGGTGGTGGTCAAGAAAGATGATCTTATCTTATCAGCCAATACGCAGCGCCCTGATCAAAAGCGCAGGTCGCCGAACTCATGCGACCATCTTTTGCCTAACGACCAACCATGTCCCGCTTTGTGCGAGCTTCGAAATACAGGTGAGCGTTGAGCGTGCTGTTAGGGGAATACAGCTGTACTTAAAAGATCGCTGCAGACATGTCTTTGGTCAATCAGCGAAGAAGGAACACAACCTCGAGAACATCAAGGTGACGAACAGCGCTTGGGACACGAATGTCGTCTCAGTTTCTGCTGTCAGTAGCTTGGGCAATTTGTTTCCGGTATGCAAAGCTGAAATTTACTACAGAAATACATCAGTGTGAACTGGAACGCCTCTGGGGGTGGCGCGTTCGCTATCTTACCCTTACCATCGCCGTTCACCTCGATTTCATTCCCTTTCCCAAGTAAACTACCCGATACCCTGCCTATCGCGCGATCACATACTGCGCCTGTACTTGACACGGACTGGTCACCGCACAACGACTCGATCGTCGCATCCGCCGGCGAAGATGGCAACATTTTCATCTGGAAAGTGGAAGACAAAGAGTTTGAGGGATGGGGAGAGGAAGGATGGGTTCCACGCGATTTCGATCCTGTCGCGAAGATTGCCGCGTCTGCTAGGAAGATCGGTCAAGTCGCGTTTCATCCCACCGCCAACATGGTGTTGGCGAGCGCGAGCGGCGAACATACGGTCAAGCTATGGGATCTTGAGAACTCGGACAGCGCCAAGATCACTCTCGGCGGGCACAATGATTCCATACAAAGCCTGGCTTTCAATCCCACTGGAACGCTACTAGTTACCACATGTCGTGATCGCAAATTGCGGCTATTCGATCCTCGAGCGGGCGGTGAGGCAGTGCGGATCAGTGATGGACACGGTGGTGTCAAGGGCAGCAGAGTCACTTGGATGGGCGATCACGACCGAATCGCTACTACGGGCTTCAGCAAGATGAGTGACCGTCAAGTTGGCATTTGGGATTCAGGAAGCTTGAATAGCTTGAAGATGACCACCCTTGATCAGAGTGCTGGTGTTGTGATGCCCTTCTGGAGCGATAACAACATCCTCTTCCTTGGTACTTCTCTTTTATGGCGCGTCACTTATAAGTTTGACTTACCTTTCTTTCCAGCTGGAAAGGGTGATGGTAATATCCGTTACTTCGAGTACGAAAACGATGCACTGTTCCCACTGGATGAGTACAAGTCGACGGATCCCCAACGCGGGATGTGCTTCCTTCCTAGACGCGCCCTCAACGTAGCAGAATGCGAAATCGCTCGTGCTTACAAGATCTATGGCAACACCATTGAGAGCATTGCCTTCAAAGTGCCACGACGCGTAGGTCTGATGTTCGTGTTTTTCTGGTCAATGCTAACCGCTCTTCCAGTCCGACTCTTTCCAGTCCGACATATTCCCTCCAGCACCTTCTTACGAGTCCAGTGTCTCGGCATCTGAATTCTTTGCAGGGAAGGAGGTCAAGAGGAAACTTGTCAATTTGGATAGTGGGGAGGTGACCGCTTCGGCGGCTCCGACACCCTCATTCAGTGCTCCTCCACCTGCTCCTGCTCCTGCGCCCGCCCCATCTCCTCTCTCACCACCGGCTTTCAGTCCTACGCCCGCTGCGGTTGCAACTCCCACCAGCGCGACTCCAATCTCGCGAAGTGTCAGCGAAGCTACCTATGCACCCGTTCGATCCCAAACCGTCCCGTCCGCATCCCCCTCGGATGTGAGTTCATCAGCATCATTGTGATTTGGCACATACTAATTCTCGCGTTTAGAGCGGAGATGCAGCTTTGAAGTCTGAGAACTCGGCGTTGAAATCAGAAAACGCTCGACTCACCGGAGAACTCCGCGAAGCCCGAGAGAAGATGAGAAACTTAGAGCTTCAAGTAGAAAGCATGCGAGCGAACGCGAGGAAGGCTGCCGAAGCCTTGCTCGAAGCCTAAGCTCGTGGCTAAAGGCTCGCTTTCACATCTTTCATTCCTGGATTCTACTTCACCTTGATACTCCATAACCTCATAACTCTGTAACGCAATGCAATTTAAGCAATTCTACTTCATGAAAAGGATCTATTCTCTATATGACTCTACGAGTCCATTGAAAATCAGTAGATATATGGGACGATTCGGTAGGGTACGAGCTTCGTATATGTGTCCCAGTCTTTGCCGTACCTAAGGTCAACCGTATTTGTTAGGATCGTGCGATGGGTGACAATAGACATCAACGAGCAGCTTACTTCTGTTGGCAGTGTTCATTGTCCCGACGCTCTCGGTGGATCAGAAGGACGGAGAAATATATCACGTAGAAATACGTGATTGGTGTTTCGAACCCTGTAGGAAGGGACCATGCCAAAGCCATGAGGACATCTCCGCTATGGAGAAGATAAATCAGTCGACTAAAGGAATAAAAATACTTGGACATACAGATAATTCGGATGCCTGGAGCGGCCCCACCAGCCACTAGTGAGCAACTTCGATCCTCTCGCAGTTACCATATACTTCAAATCTACAAGGGGCCACGCATAAACGTCACTTCGATCCCACAGACCAAGGTGGCTTACTTTTTGGATTTTTGCCATTTCTGAAATCATTCTTTTCGCCGTTCGCGGCGCGGAAGATGTAGTACCCTGTCGCGTTGACAAACAGGATCAAGGCCACCTTGACTAGGCCTAACTCAACCTGCTTGAAGACGAGATACCGAGCCTGGAGCGAATAGACGAAGGGTATCCAGCATATTGTCCCGAAGACGAGCATGAAGCCAGCCCCATCTGTGGTAATGTCCATCACCGTAAAAAGCGCCGTCTGATTGATCCACAGTCAGGAATCTGTAGGTACGGGTGAAATGGAAACATCGTACCTCAAAGTACATGCAGTCTGCGATGTAGAAGAGATGGAAAAAGAGAACGAGCCACATTGAATCCGTGACTTTCATGAAGCCACCTCGGCGGACAGCCTGTTCACAGGCCATACTGATGTCGATGAGAGCCCAGAGAATCATACTGGGGCGTATCTCGTTGAAGGACTTGAGATCAAGCGAGCCAATGGAAGGATTCAGCTCGCGACCAATGAAGAACTGGATATTGATGTTACAGGTTAGTCACTGGCATTGAAGAGAGGGTATGGAAGCTCACGTCATAGATATGATTCCCCGTGTTACCGCCGAGGGCTAATAGTCTCCCTTCTCTGAAAGACGAGGCATAGACGTATATCGATTGGAGGATGGACATCAACAGAGAGGCTGTTACAGAACCGACCCATTTGGTATAAAGGAAGGTGAAAGACTGGGCTCCTTGCGAGACAATCATGGCCAGTGCAATGGCAATAGCGCAAACGAAAGTAGCGAAAGCTAGAACAGAGGAATTTCAACATCATGGAATACCCCGCCAATAAACGACCCACCGTTAATCTTGTATGTCAATCGTTGCCCATTCCTCAAGGGTAAGCCGACGAAATCCACTCCAGGAAGTATTGCCCAGGCAGCAACGCAGAAAAGGTACCAAGCGCAGTAGATGAGCGTCGCCTCTGTATCCCAGAGACTTCGCCACCAGTCCAAGCTTTGGAGAGACGTTGAAATCGCAGGAAGCCATGTCGAGATATGGGGTGGTGGACACCCTCCAGTTTCTTCTGAGCAGCCGTAGTAAAGAGCATACGTGAGAGCAGGCGTCAAAACGGTGATCATGAGAGTCCCGAAAGGACCAAAGAAGTGGTACTCTTTCGTTCGAGGGTTAAGCTCTTCATTTTTGGTTGCGCTCGGAGTTCTGGGGGAGGGCATAGGGAGATATGGGTATGTTGTGGTAATTACAACCCTTTTTATATAAAACTCACAATTATTGTCCGATTCTCAAAATTTTTGTTATGGTGTCATTTGAGCGTGGCTCGGTCCGTTTCCATGCTAATGGAGAAGAAAAAACAGCTTTCCGGGTTCAGAAAGCTGGATATGTATGACAGAATATTTGAGGGCGTCGTAGCGACGTAACAACGTCTTATGAAGGTTCACGTTGAGTGGCTGATGGGTGAGACTCAGGAGCTAAAAGGAGACCAGCCTCGTCTCGGCGCTAAAAATTAAAGTTTTCTTCTTGGACACTGCCACCACCACCGAGGAATGCCTCCCGTCACAACCTTCACGCTCTCTGTTCCTGACAGACAGAAACTCATACAAGGCGCTTTTGATGGTTAATAATCACCCTTGGCTCGACGATCTCTGTTAATAGGAAGTCTCGTAGCTAAGAAGGGCACTTACAGTCCATACTCCAAGTTCCCCGTCGGTGCAGCTCTACTGACAACGGATGGTCAGATAATCAAGGGAGCTAATATTGAAAATGCGTCGTATGGTATGTTTGTGCGCGTCTCGACGTTCGTGTTGCTCTCAAATGTGCATCAAGGGGGAACAATCTGCGCTGAAAGGACAGCGATTGTGAAGGCAGTTGTACGTGCCCCATCCCTCGACGATATTTACCGATTCTATACAATCTCTCGCAGAGCGAAGGATCCCGGGCATTCATCGGCCTTGCTGTGGTGACGTACGTCACTATTCTCAATGATCCCTTATCGGACCCTTATCGATGTCTTCGTCTTTCAGTAACGTGAAGGCTCCTCTGTCACCTTGTGGGATGTGTCGCCAGGTTCTTCGCGAGTTCTGCTCGTTGAAAATGCCCATCCTCCTCGTTCCTGCTGACTACCCTCAGGCTGAATGGGATCCGGCGAAGCTGACGGAAGGCGGCGTTCGGGAGACGTCACTCGATGAGCTGCTGCCCGATAGCTTTGGACCCGAGCAGCTTGAACTCCCCAGAGAGTAGTGGGGCACTGCGTTCGGGGAATCGTATGCCAGCGGTATAGTACAGGTCGAATACAAGATACAAGCAAGTCTGCTGCTATTCTGAACAGTAATACGAATCCTTGATCAGATCGGCCGCCCTTTCAGCGAGAATGTATACTGCAGCCTGTATGTGCGCTGCCGGAGTATGAGGCTGTGGAAACGTATTAGTTCGATGGGCGAATCAAAGGGCATGGATCACTCAACGAAGACCGAAGCGTCGACAATGCGAATACCATCGATGCCCTTCAAGCTCAAGTCTGGATCGGTAACTCCCCATGAAGCACCGACAGGGGACATGGCGGCGGTGCCACTCGGATTGTATCCAGCGATGAGGCTAGCCCGGATATACTCATCGAGCTGCTCATTATTTTCCAAATCCACGGATGCCAACGTCCCAAAGGGTTCTGAAACATATCCATCCCATGCAGCCGAGTTGAAGAAGCGTTGGGAGGCTTTGATAGCCTCTCGAGTGGCGAAGAGATCGAAATCATTGGCCAGTGTCGCTGGGTCTATCGACGGATAAGCTAAAGGGTCAGATGAATTGAGGGTGATTGAACCGCCTAGATAAGTAATGCTGTTCGTAAGATACGGCTCGATACTTGACTAGAGGAATACTCACGAGACATCGGTGTGACGATTGTTGTCTTCATGGTAATGAAATTGCCGGTGGGTGGAGGTGTGGTGGTAAATCCATTCTACCAAATTTGTCAATGCAATGTTCGGATACAGAGTTGATGGTTTGCCATACGGAAAGAGTTAGCCCAAAATGTGGTGTATTCGGACCAGCGGATGGATCATCCACTGAGCTGAATACAGTCGCATTTTGTGGAAGGCGCAGCCATCCGAGTTGGTTTGAAGTCGTAAGCGTTAGGAAGCCAGTGCCGTTGTTTGTCCATTCCTGTAAATGCTCGCCTAGTAGAGTCTCGTTCCGCGTGACTACTTCAAAGGTATCCACGGAATTGACCGCCCAGGCATTAGAAGTTACCGGGTAGTCGGTGTAATTACGCCCAACATCAGGGATATGATGGAGGGGAGTTACGCCAACAGCGGAGAGAGAATCTCTGTCGCCAATCCCAGAGTGAAGAAGGATGTGAGGCGTGTTAATGGTGCCAGCTGAAAGGATGATTTCGACGTTTGCTTCTACAGTCAAGTTCCCACCCGCGGTCCCTGTCAAAAAGAATTTCTTGAGGGGGCATCAAGGAGGGGAAGAAGTGAACATACCATTGATGAATTCCACGAATTCTACTATGTTGAAAGCAGGGGCATCTCCAAGCGACAATGCGCTGTCCATGGGAAGGAGGCGCGTTACTCGGTGATTGAGAAGGATGTCCAGGTTAGGCCGTCCAATGATAGAAGGTCCTAGGTATGCCGTGGATAAACTGGCCCTCCTACCATTTGAGGTGATCGTAGACTGCTGCCAACCTGAACCGGCCGAATGTGTAAGTGCCCTCCCACAAGGAGACGAGTGAACTCATACCGAAGCCCAAGGGATTCCCAGAGTTCATGTCAAGATTGAAAGGGAACTCGTCGCTCTCTTGTGTTGTTCGGATGAACTTCGCATCGGGAGGTTGGCTCAAGCCAGGGAGGGATACATCCAAGGTTCCGTTGGTGGTATGAACTGATGGATCAAACTGTCCATCAATGGTGTGGTTGCTGGGAGGTACCGACCACTTTTCATTCTGGGGCATGACCCATTTGGAAAAGAAGAAAATGAAAGAGGACGGTTCAGACGCACTTTCTTGAAGTATGGTTGCATCCTTGCCCAAGACCACCCTATGTCACCAGTTATGTTGGCGATCCTGTCGTAATCCTCCGCAGATCCTCTGGTGTAGACCATCTCGCCTGAGTTTGGGGGATAGTCTGAGTTTGCGGTGAAGATAGAGACGAGGCTAGAACGCACCTATGGAGGAGCTACCACCTAAAACATGACCGCTGGACAAAGAATAACTTCGATTTCCTAAGTTAACTTGTGGTGTTGTCGTAAAATTCCAATCGTATCGTGTTCCTGCGAGGTTCCCTTGGAACCAAGGCACTTCCAAGTCCAATACCCCTTCGTTCCTGGTAGACATGCAGCGTGTTCAAGCATAGATAGCAGGAGAAATAAAGAGGATAAGCACTTACGATGAGCCTGCTTCTATGACCAATACTCGAATACCAGAATCCTCTGTCAGCCGATTCGCCAGGACATTGCCTGCGGTACCTCCTACAATTGAATGAGCAAAGCCCAAGTCTGCACAGAAGTGAATACTCACCACCGACGATGACGAAATCGTAATTTGGCAAAATATCAGCATGAGAGGTAAGAATCCGGGCTGATACACTTGCTGCGGCCCATGCAAAGAAAGAGGTACATGACCACAGGAACGTCATGATCGCCAGCGGTGACTGGTCCGAAAGTCAACCCCCGCTGGATGTGGAGGGAACGAAGAAAGAAATCCAAACGAAGGGGCACTTCAGAAAACAGCAAAGGGATGCGCTGTCAGATATACAAAGTGAGCACATCCACGAACCCCATTTTGCACATGGCAGGTGGTGCTTACTCGCACCGCTCCCGGAATAATGCGACCAAGACAGTAAGCGGCAGATATCCGACTTTTATCCACGCCGCAAAGGATTTCTGGTATTTAGTTGCGATGCAAGGGCAGAGTTGGACCTTCAAGCTTCATCGACATATTCATATTCTTCGTATGCCAGGCCTGGAGCTCGATTGCATTGTCCGCGTCAAGGTTTGAGGCCCCCGAGACCGTGAGATGTGGTCGCTCAGAGTTTTGGGCAACACGTGTCTAGAAACACGGCTCCGAGTCAGGACTTGCACCAGACACACCTATGTTACGGTCAATGGAGCACTGAGCACTAAATCTCCAAGGTTGGTCCTTTGTCGTGCTTAGAAGAAACGATGACTTGGTGGTTGGGTGAAAGAAGAAAGGGTACTAGTTTAATTACGTCGGAAATGGTTGGGAGATATGTAGCACAGTTGTATAATACAGAATAAGTAGTGGAATCACGGTGGAATAGGTAGTCTAGGCTACTCGGCCAATTGAGAGCTTCCTCGAAGAGCATTGACGAGGAGCTGAGAACTCTTCTTGGCCTTCTTCGAGCTACCTTGTTCATCGTCTGTCTTGCGCTTCTTGGTAGAGATACGATGGCCGGCCGCTCGGGGAGTGGGTATTTGCAAGCTGGCTGCATCACCAGATGGCCATCCCCCAGATGACAGAGCGTCCCTAAACACATCTTTGAGGGCGTCATGCTTGAGGGAGAGGGGGTCTGCACGCCAAAGTTCATCTTTCGCATCTTCGACGAGTTCTTCAGCGCGGCTGGTTTCTTGAATCCACGACGAAACCCGGTCGTAAGCATTATAAAGAAAGGTGGTCAAGGGATTGGTCTTTGTGAACTTGAATGGGTTGGGAGATCGCCGGTTGAGGAAGAGGAGCTTCAAATTTCCTCTTCCCTGGAAGAGTAATGCCTTGTAGGCACCTCCGGTAGCTGTACCAGAAGTGCTCATGTACTCGTGGAAGATCTTGAAAATTTTACTCTGCAAGTCTGCGGGATCCTTGCTTTCGGTACTTTCGAGGTAGTGAAGTCCGTAGAAGAGGATGACCCAGAAAAAGGACTCGAGGTCGTCGCGAACGGTGTGAAGCTTGGTCGAGTCGGACAATAGTTCTATTGACATAAAAGGCCAGGTCCCCTTTACAAGAATCAGTGTCTTGTCATGAAAGGCGGTAAGGGCCAAACTTACCGTTCGTTCTGCAGTACGAGCGTTCTTGATTTCATTGATGCTGATAGCTAAGTCCCAGTCGTTCAAGAGACCCTCCCCATTAGCAAGAATGAGAATGTTTCCACCGCTAACATCCCGATGAAGCAACCCGCACTTAATTAACGCTTGCTCGTGTCCTGGACACAAAGCGTGAGATGGAAGCCTCATGATCATAACGCAACAAACTCGCCTTTAAAAGCATCATAGATGACAGACAACATCTCACGCGAGGATTTGAAATCTTCGAGAGGAGTCCCAACCTCCTCCGTTACTATCCTCACATGGATGCGAGTCTCGATTTTCTTCACCTTTGCCTTATTCTTCGACACAGACCTCCATGTCGCTTCAGCAAACTGGTGAGAAATTGTTGTCTGGAAGTCCCCTCCCACGTCTCCTCCGCAGACATACGTCGGCACAAACTCGACCTTTTCCTTGTTCAACAGTTTCAACGTGGCCGCCTCCGGAGTGACATCCTTCCCGCGCCACTGTTCTTTCAAGAACACCGGTTTAGTGCTGAACTCTGGACCTTCGGGCCCCATCGTGACTTCCACAGCAGGCCAGCCTTTCGTACCACGACCTAGTGGGGACGCAGGTTCCGCAAGTGCCCCCCATACTAAGAAGCTCCGGGGCGCAGATCCTTCACAGGGAACTTCGATCTTGTAGACGTCGCGAGTTAATGCTCTAGGAGGTGCCCATGGTTGCAGATATCTCTTGGCATGCCTTGCTTCAGCTTTGTTCGCCAATACGACAGTCTGATCGTACCCTCGCTGAGCGTCATCAAGTTGGCTGTAGCGCCAGAAAAAGTCGGCCAATGGTGAACAGTCCTCGACGTAGTTAAATCGCTCGGAAACAACGATTGCAGATCGGTCCCAACGGACGAGGCGAGCGTAGGGGTGGAATACGAAGAGCACAAAGATATGGGTGCGGTGTTGACGAGCAGCCATTTCTACAAGGTACGACACGAGTTGGCCGCGGTTCCGTCTACGTTCGTCGGCAGTGGCTTCCAATGGTGCGTCGTCGCTGTGGCGTGATAGTTTATCGAATACAAGGATATCACAATCTTCTCCGTACTTGAACTCTGCGACCATGGATGCCTTGTCCATTTGGTTGCGATGACCGACCTTGACATCGCCCTTCTTGTAGAGATTGCTGTCTGGTTTAACCTGAGAACCAGGACGAGAATTGGGGTCGTGGTGGGATGAGGTGTCCACAAGTTCGAAGCCTGGAGCAACCTCCGTCTCGTTGACGAATTCCCCCTGTAAAACGATGATGAGACCATAAGGAAAGAGGTGTTGAGCCGAATTGGGTAGCTCACAAAGGCCGTGTATAAATCCTGTTCCTGGCCAATGTCTTTTTCGGCAAAAAACTTGGTGGAGACGTGAGGTCGCTCCTCTGTTCCCGTCGGTTCCATAAACTCTGTGGTGAATTCTTCTAGAGGGCATGGGCCAACCCAATAGCCTTGAGTTTCGTCGGCCATGATATCTTGGTTTTCTTGCGCAAGGGGTAGATTGGAAGATAAGGGTCTGACGCCGGCGGCTCGATGTACAGCGGGTGTGCGTGTAGGTAACTCGGGCTTGGTTTGATTTTCAGGTGTACTGGTAAGTTTGTTGACTTCGATTGGCTGGGGAGAAGGCGTCCGTTCAGAGTTGGAAGTCATGGTGTTAGTGGGGAAAGGATGGTCCGAAAAAAACGGTTAAACCCACCAATTTATATGACTAGAGGTCCTGCCACAAATGACCACAGGTGCGATCGTGATCGAGCAATGTAAAAAGGGTTGTAGTGGACAATGGCAGTAGATCTGAGCAATTGCCTTTTAAAGATGCGGTGGTGGTGATGGTCAGAAAGCAAGGGATGGAATTAGAAGTCCGCCCATTGTTCAACCATGAAGTAAATTAGATCACGCCGAAACCACGTGTGCGCGTATCGTCCCGTTATGGAATCTAACGATGGAGGAGAGGCTCTAGCACTATTTGCCGTGCCTGAAAAATGCGCTGCCAGAAGGCGTCGTGAAGTCGTCTCAAGAAGACAAGCTAGGTCTACTAGCGATTACAATGGTACGGAGCCCCGAAAGGGAAATGAATTATTGATCGACGACTCTGGATTGACTCTGGAGACAAGTCCACAACTAGCTCGTCACTGTTAGAAAGAATTTAAAGCCTCCAATAAGTCTTCATAGTATCGGCGGCACGTTCGGCAGCAATATACACGGGCACTTGGGTGTGAGATGAGGGGATGTGTGGCTACCAGTGGTGACGAGGGTTTATATAAGAATCGACTTTCAGAGGAGAGAGGGATAATGAAACTCAACGAAAACCGACGCATCAACGACACGGATCCCGTTGACACCTTTGAGCCGCAAGTCCGGGTCAGTAACTCCCCAAGAAGCGGCCTTTGGTGACATAGCGGCGGTCCCCACACCATGAGCTCCATGTCCAGCGTGATCTTTAATGTACGCATCGACCTCGTCATCCCGCATCAAGTCGATTTCCCCGAGTCGACCGACAGGGCCTATGATATAATCTTTCCACACTGAATGACTGAGGAATCTTGCTACGGAACGAAGGCCTTCACGAGTGGCCACTCGATCGAATTCATGTTGAAGGACCCCAATGTCGATCAGAGGACTTTCAAAGGAATCTGCGGACCGAATGGTGATCGAGCCACCTACATATCGGAGGCAGGATAAACGCCCAATTAGGTCCGAACGAAAGGAAAACGAARMGMACSGSAGMSGKKWGTCARGGTTTTCTTATTGAACTGGGGTTGATCCTTCTATCGCATTTGAGTTAAGTATCAGGTTGGGGCGTCAACTGGATCGCGATGAGATCGAAGCTCGACAGAAAGGTGGTAATCGACATTCTCAGATTGACT
>JAPEVF010000188.1:35477-75239 GCA_029747585.1 Pleurotus djamor | reverse complement strand
CTGATTTTCCTGCGCCTTAGTGAGCGGTCGAACCAAATGGCTCGTCGCTTTGTTGGTGAGGACTCTCTCCACCGTCTCAGATTAAGAAACCTATGATGTCTCCCGTTCTAGATCTTTTTAACCCTTTGTCAGACCGGTATTTGAGACTTCTCAAGTCGACTCTCTGCTCGAACTGATGTTGTTTTTTCATCGCAGCCTCTGGTGTTGGTGAGTATCCTGCCGTCTACGGTCAAGCTGGTAGTTTGTCTGAGGTGCCTCTCTTCCTCTTTTTTCCAGGAATGGCCGCAGTTCAGTACGTCAATTGTCGTTGTCCTCCTTGATCATGAAGGTGACGGGTTAGTATGATAGGCAGGTCAACGCCAGTGCTACCCGCATCCACAACGAGATCTCCAATGTCAGTAGCATCGATAGCTTGACCAGTCTCAAAACGGTTACCTGATGTAGGTACCTGCAGGATTTTGCAATATTTGAGTTGCTCAGCAAGGTATCATGCGATATCGTGATCTCCGCATCGCTGGTTCATTTCCTGAACAAGAGCCGTTCGGGCGTGAGGCGGTGCGCATTCTCAGTTATCTTTCCGCACCGTGATTCTTAAGATACCTCTAGGACCGAAAACATCGTGGACCAAATCATTCTTTACATCGTTGGATTCGGAGTGTTGACAATGTAGGCATGAGTTCTTTACTCGGTTGCGGTTGTCTAATGGGAACGCTTACCCAAGCGTTATGACCGCCTTGGTCTTCGTCATTGTGCGTATTTTTCTACGCGGATCTTCCTAACCCTCGCGATCCCTCTGTGATGTATCATTGTAGTGGCTCGCCATGCCTCAGAGTCTCCTTTTCATGGTCTTCCACAGCATTTTGAGTAAAGGTAATGCTGTCCACCCTTTGTTCGAGGATAAATGATGATACTTAGTCTCAACAGTCTATGTCAACTCACTTCTCGTCACGTACGCCTGTCTCGTCTTCATCGCTACGACCACCTTATTCTGGTAATACCATAGGTTGAATGCCCGTGCTGGTTTGTCGAAATTCGACCGACGGTGTCAGTCAATCTCGTCCTAAACGCCTCCTCTCTCACTGACATCGTCTGCCTATATAAGTCTCAGATACAGTACCTCTTTACTCCATAACATCGATCGAGGGTAGCTAATGCTGATGTACGACTTGCTGTAGTGACTCCTGTACTTTTAAGGGATTGCCTTTGTCGGCTGATGCCTTGGTTAGTAGTCTTATCTCTCGAACCCGTTGACGATGGCATAGCACTCCTGCTCGAGGTACTTCGTGTTGTCTTTGAACTTGCTTGAGTCACGAGAAACACTGAGTACTCTACTTGTGGTATCACCGATCAAACTTGTGGGTAAATCGTCAAGCGTTAGGTTCTGGTTCATCGCGTCTGCAAGCAATTCATAAGCTCAATATCCTTTAAGTATCCATCTGCACCACCCGCTCAAGGGCCTTTGAGTCACGCGCGGCGCAAGAGTTTGCACGTCACGTTTGACAGCCCCTAGTCTCCCCTGAAAGGCATTTCAGCTGAATCATTGACTTGGCGTATGCGCTTGAAGTGGACACTTTGGATAGGGATCAAAATCAAGTAATTTTTTNGGATTTCTGCTCCTCTGGTAGACCTTGGGTTTCCTTGTACGTAGCTGAGGAGGAACGACGGAAAAATACTGGACAGGAGCGCCCCGACCTCTAGCGCCGATTCCCCGAAAAAGGCGATACTATGGGTGCCGAGAGGTTCGTCCTTGGCCGTACCTTCGTCCTCTGGCCATTCCTCACTATCCCGTCCCCTCTGACCCTCCAAAATTTGTACGCCGTATCTTTCGAATTCCCTTGACCATTTCCCGACATTATTTTGCTGGTAGATGCCCGTCTTCTGGAGTTGACTTTTGCAGTAATCATCACGCTCTGTGCTGATTCAAACGGAGTTTGAATGTGCCAAGCAGGACTTTCCCATGATTCACGGGGGGAGCCGAAAAAAGCTGATGTGACCGCCGTGACAGGACGAAGGTACGGCCAAGGACGAACCTCTCGGCACCCATAGTACCTTTGACGCTCCTCTGCGCCCTAAGAGGGGCTGGATCTCACCTCGCCAACTCTTCAGACGATGACACAGCTTCAGTTCTGATGAGGTGGTCTTCTGAGAACGTTTCAAGTAGGTCTAGACGACCTACACGACGCCTCAGGCCTCATGACTAACTTGAGGCTCTAGTACCACTCGGGACATTCTATACAGAAATTGGGCTCGACATAGCCACACGCCACGCGTGTTACCATTTCAGAGCTGGCGAGACGGTACTCTCAGTGAGTTTCAGCGTGACTTCGTCGTTATTGTTAAACTTCTGCGCTGACCTTTCTCTCAAAACTTGACAGAGACTCCACAAGATGGGCAGAGCCCAACGCCAGCGGCGACGAGCACAGATGCACCTAGTTCGCCCACCCCTGCGCCCACAGTAAGCCCCATTCGCTAGGCGACCTAGTGTTTACTTCCTAGGTGAAATTGGAATTGATGTGCTGCATTTAGGGCACTACTACGGTTGTCTCCACTACCGAAGACCAGGCTGAAGCAAGCTCAGTGACGACTACTTCAAATTCGCCTACGATTACGGTGAGACAGGTTCGCTTACTTCTAGCGTCGTGAAATTGACTGTAGATGACTGACTGGGTTGTGTAGGAGACTACATCAGAGGCTTCACCTACTGGAGAACAATCATCAACTTCTGAAGAGTCTAGGTACGCTTTTGTTCCGCCAATTCTTCGTTCGCCACACTCAAAGTACATACATATCACAGTACAGGCAATGCCGAGTCGGTTACTTCGTCGGATTCGTCCACTTCGCCGCCACCACCACCACCCACTTCTTCATCAACGTCATCGTCAACAACCTCTGAAACTACGTCTGATCTGCCTACCTCGACTTCAAGTACGGTCTCGACTACCGAGTCAACATCAACATCAACGTCGAGCTCTTCTTCGGATTCGGTGACGGAGACTTCAACAACATCTACGGAGCTTTCGACCTCGACAACATCTACCTCGGCCTCGGAGACAACGTCAAATACAGAGACTTCTTCTCCAGCCCCTACATCCAGTGAACCAACCAGCGCACCTGTGTCTTTGTTGCCTACATCCTTCACGACAATCGAGTTCACAACGTCCATTAATGGCCAGTTGACAACGGTACGTCCATCTCTACCTTATACTTTGCTGTACTTACTCAGAATGTAGGTAACGACTGAAACACCGCTCCCTACCAGCCTATGGTCAGCCACACCTTCACCTAACCGCGCGATGCCGGCGCTGATCGCAGGTGTCTCTGTCGGCGCTGCTGTCATTGTTCTCATCATCATTGGTGGCATTTTCGCTTACCGTCGCCATCAACAAAAACGCGCTGTGTTCGGCTTTGTCGAACGACTTGTGGCGAATCAAAAACACCAACAAGGCCGTGCGAGGTTGCTTGAGGGAGAGGAGTTCAATGAAGACGATGAAGATTTGAATATGACCCCGTATCGCGATCGAGATGGTGTGCATTCTAGGGGAAGTAGTCTTGCTGGGATGACACCGATGCCTGTTCATTCGAGAGGGATGAGCAGTACGAATGCGTTTGGAGTGTTGGATCCGAACGGTCGAGGAACACCGAACTCGAGCGTCTCCGCGGTAGCTGGACCTTCTGGAACTGGGAACAGTTCGCCTAGTCCATCACTCTTCCGAGCGAGAGGGAACGAAAGTGGGAGTATTTTCCATGAAGGAGGTATTTGGCCACCGCCAGGTGAAGAAAGTAGATTGGTGGATCCCTTCGCTAAGGGAATGGGGGCTGGAGAGGCGTTGCTGGGCAATAGCGCGACCGAATATGCTGGTGTTCCTACCTCATCCCCCCCCTTCGCCTCCCGCGTTGATAAACACCTCGGATTCATCAACACCATCGCCGCCACCAACTGCATATCGTCCTTCCCCTCTCTCAACCTCCAACACACCACCCACATTCCCCACTGATCTCCCTCCCGTCACCTTGGCTCCCTCCCTCACCGCACTCATAGCAGCCTCGGAAACACCACTGAAGACCTCATTAGCGTCATCATCACACGTCCATCTTCCCGGTAACGACGATCCATCACCGCCGAGTACTGCTGGTCTTCCGCCTGGAGCAGCAGCCCCTCGTGCGCCTAGCGCACTATCCGTCTCAGCACCGGATATCGATCCCCAAGAAATGGTCTTGCCAGTCTTGGTGGGGTCAAGCTCGACTTCAAATCCGCCTCCCGCCTATTCGCAGAATAATTCACCGACCATGGGAGGTCATAAACGGATGAGTAGGACGTCCTTCGGAAGTGCTGGTGAAGGCTCGCCCAAACTTTGGTTGGAACGGAGTTTGCATTCTCCTAAGCCATGATGATGATTTTTGATGAACGGGCCGAACGGACAATGGACCCATGTACGACTCTGATGCGATGATTATGTCGGCTCTCGTTCCGTTCCGTTCTGTGTTCTGTACCATGTTTTTTTGATTCTCCACTGTCGATTTTGCTGTTATCTTTACTCCCCCTCACGGACTACGCACTCACTTGCATGCACTCATTTGTTACCACTACTGCTAACCTACTACATGGACATCTTGCTACCACTACATGGACTCCACTCTAACTTGCATTCATTCGCCCTTCCTTTCTCTACTGTCTATTTAAATATCCTGTCTGCTGTCCTAGCCTCACTACCATATCACTCACTCACCCGTATCTTATGATATTTACTTTTGTTCGCATCTTGGGCATATCCCTCCATGTTGAGCTGCGGCGCTCACCGAGCCATAGAGCTGACAACAAGTAAGCGTGGAGGTTATTTGGTTTGAAACTTGACTAACTAGACTAACTACTGGTCGGAGGGTGGGTGTTCAAATGTTCACGCCCAACACAAGAAGATACAAGGCAACAACCATATGATTTCGAGAATACAACACCGATAACTATTATCGTAATGTTACAACAATAGTCGACCAATATTAAAACCTTAGAGAAACGAAGGCGGCTGGCGCGATCGTTTGATAACTTAGAGGCACTGGGAGTACCCTGTAGAAGAGATGAACCGTCAGGAGGGTCATTCAGAAGGGCAAGTAGAAGATAAGGCTCACAGGGGTTGGAGAAGACGCAAGTCCAGGGAGCCTCGCAAACGGTAGGGCCGCTGTAGCCTTGACCTGGGGGTAGAAAGTTGTTTTAGTGTGATGATGGGAGGTGTGAGTTGAAATAGGAGGCTCACCTCCGCATTGGGCCCAGTGAGCAGCGGTGGGTCCACCGGTGGGCGTAGGAACAACGCTGGACGAGGACGAAGAAGAAGAGACAGAAGAGGTCGAGCTGACGGGGGGCACGACAGAGGAAGACGAAGAGATGGGAGGAGATCCTCCACCGAAGGTAGATCCGAGGGTACCGTACTTGATGTTGGAGAAGGTGACTGAGGCGTTGGCGTGGTCGCGAACAACATCGTCGGGGTTACCAGAGGTGGTGGGGCAAGCACCACGGCTGACACCAGGCAAAGCGGTGCTCTTGTCGAGGGGGTAGTCAGAGTCCAACCACAACATGTGCGCGGCGTGGTCGCTCCACAAGGACATGATCAAGACCATGCCGTTGTCAATGGACTGACCCATCTTCTCAGTTCCACCGTTGAGGTTGTAGTAGTGGTTGTCTCCGAAGAGGTCCTTTTGGGCGACGCAGAGGTCGTCGGAGATGGAGTTGAACGAGCTGAGTTCGGTGAAGGTGGAGTAGGAGTTCTCGTAGACGACACCGCCTTGGACGTATTTGCGGCGGATCTCAACAAGGTGACCGTTGTCCTGGCCGTTGTGAGTGATGAACCTAAGTAGGGATGGTAAGTTAGCGGTAAGAAACTTCGGAAGGAGACAAGGACGTACTGAGTGACAACAGTCATCTTCTGGGTAGTGTCAACGGTCTTGCCACGGCCGATGAAGTTACGGTCACCCATGCGGTAAGAGTTGAAGTCACAACCATCCTTGTCGCAAACACCGCCATAGCGGTTAGCACCGTCACCACACTCGTTTCCAGAGCAGCGGTATTGACCGAAGTCACGGCAGACGTGGGGAGTGTAGGCAGTGGCCTCGGAGTTGGCTTCCCAGATATCCATCTCAGGGCAGCAAGATCCGTAGCGACCAGTTCCGGCGTTGTCATCGGTGGCGGAAACAGCCCAGTCAAGGACGTTGGCCTTGGAAGGAGGATCAGCTAATGTGATTGAATAATATGGTGGAAAGCGCGCATACCTCTCCGTTGATCCACTTGATGTCGTGAGGGCACTGAGCGTCACAGTATCCAGTACCGTAGCGAGCGCCAGCCTGTCGAACATTTTATGTTATTGAGACCACGTCGGCCGGTAAGGTAGACAAGAGTAATCACCTTGTTGCCAGAGAAGCGGCCTTTGCCACCATCTCGGTCCATCTCAGAGAAGTAGAGAGCACCGTTGAGACCACAGGGCAAGTTCGACATATCGACATCGAAGGTGAACTCCTTGTTCAACAAGCTGAACATCAAGTAGTTGTCTTGGTCATCCAAAAGGTAGACACGCGAGCCGATGTTCTTGGAGTAAGGTCCGTTGGTAACGAAACGGAGAGTGAGGGAGTTTCCGGAGGTGGTGATACCGTAGGTACCAGAGTAATCAGCACCGTCGATAGCGCAGTTGTTAGCACAAGTGGTAGGGTTGGGGCAAAGGCTGGTGTCCCAAGTATTTCCAGTGTAGCAGTTCTAAGAGACGAGTCGTCAGGATAAGCTGCACATAAACCTAGTCAAAGATACACTTACAGTAGCACCGGAGGTGGCATGGGTCCAGCGCCAGTTGGAGTCGAGGACAACGGACTTTTGCTGAGTGGTACATCCGCTCGCGGTACATTGCTGGATGCTGATGGGGGGATGGTTTTCAGCAGTCAAGGTGCCGATTTGTTGACCGAGAACGGCAGCAGCGAAAGTGAAGGCGATGAGAGCGGATTTGCGGAACATTTTTGAGAAATGAATCAAGGAGCAGAAGCCGGAATACCAATGCTTTGAAGGCTGTTGGTGAAGAGACCGATGGAGAACTTGTCGACTGAAAACCAGACCTTATATACTCGACGACGTGCACAGTCACCGGTAGAGTCTGCGTTGTCAGGTCCCAAAGTCATGAAGAACGGAAGATGTGCAACCGAGGAGGTGCCGCAAAGACTCAGAAAATCGGTAGCAGGTGTTGAACTTGCATCGTTGGCCAGGGACTGCAACGATGGCCATAGTGAGCGATGCAGCCTCCAGTGGATGTAAAAGGTTCGACGGAGGCAATATGTTGACGTCCCTTGAACTGCCCCTCGAGCGCGTGGATGTATTTTTCCGGTCGTCGTGCCTGGCGCCATACCTGTCGAAGTGGAGCTTTCTGTGCTTAGCTTTCGATGCTTATTTTACGCGGGTAGGGATGCATACATCGGGCATGGACTAAGCATGGAAAGCCTGTACGCGTGCGGGGAAGATGGGCCTTCTTGTAGCGCGATGCAACCCGTCGTTCGCGTCGGCCAACCCTCCGAGAAGTACCCGCGTCGGCTCTTTGAAGATAGCACTAAAGTTCAAGTGGCCATTTTAGACCCGACCAGGCATGCATTTCATTGACTGCCCCTGCCCACTGGTCATGAGTTGAAACAAATAATGCGTCCAGGAGGTACCAGTACGCCGACGGCTGTTGTAGAATAATCCGAAGCTTAGCCCAAGGAATCATTCGGTGCCGTGAAGTAAGCAAAATGAATTTTCGATTGGCCCAGCAGTCCATCACGGACGCCTGACGGATGGTCCCAAATGGCTGGCACTGAAAGGATGAATGATTTGATCAAAGTGGTACTCATTATCTGGGCCATAGGCCGTCCTCTGATAACGGGTGCCTATTAAGTAGTAGTCGGAAACGGAGATTCGTCGCGTCGACGGTCAACGTAGAGTCGTTGACGGAGGCAGGAAAGAAGATCATTAACGGGTGCCTGTCCCAGAGAAGTAGGCGCTTAACCACACCGCCTTCAGGTTAGCGCTTCAATATTCAATAGCTACGGGTCTGCAAGTAAAAAAAAGGCTGAAGCGTTGCGGGCTCGTACACTTCATACGCTTGAAAAGGGCCTCTTTTCTGGAGGTAAGTGGCAGGCGTGGTAATGCCGTCAAGGTACAGTCTCAAGTGAGGGCGGAGAGGCCGCGCAGCAACGTGCAAGGGAGATGATACGGTTCGACAAGGGTATCCCTATTTCTAGGGCTTGATGTATCATTTGCTCCCTCAGCCGAAAGCTCGGAGCGAGAGCGATTCCTAGATAATACAAGGCGGGGCACTTGCGTGGGAAACCACCTACGAGTAACGAGTAGCGATCTATGATAGTGAAAAGCGAGCAAAGGGTATATGTTGAAAAGACTCTTCCGATTCGGACGGAAGCGTGCTGCCGACTTGGCTTGTATTTACTTCAGCATCTTGCATTCGCTGTTCAATACAGGCATTGAGAGCGAGCTAATAAGTCCATTTCAGACTCGTACCGCCTCCCAGCTGAAGGGTGAACAAGGCTTACCACGCGATCAGTCCCAATGTGAGGACCGAAGGTGCCTGCCCTAACATCGGGCGCCAACTCGAGAAAGGTATCCAAGTCAACTTGACAAAGGATTACAAAGGCGGCAAATGTGTTCATACAAGGGGCAGCGGCCAGTTCGGCTTCGTCCTATGATTTCAAACAATATATGAGATATGGAGGGGAGATGATAGAGAAAAGATGGTCACCTGGGGTGGCTCATCCTCTAACCAAGCGCGGTCATCCCAAAGAGCACCATCAACGTCTTTAGCTTGAACATTGTCACCAAACAGTCGCACAAGGACAGATACCTCGCTCGGAGACGAAGCAAAAGCATAGTAGACTTCACAATCCTGAGATTTGGCGCCACAGGCTTGAGCGATGCTCAAATCCCTTCTCAGCTTTTTAACAGCCTTCACGATCGGCGGGGTGTATGCGTGAATACTGGATTCCTGTTGCTTTGGACGGTACGACATGGACGAAGGATAGGCCTCGAAAATGACCAGAAGATGGGAGAACTTCCAAGATTGTTCGCAAATAGTTGTTTTGACCCGATCGCATTCGGCAGGGAGAGAAAGCAGAGAGACAAAGAGCACAGCGGAATGAGGGTCTAGTATGATATGACAGCCACCGAGGGATTCCCGCTCGACCAGGTCGATAAGGGAGGAATTTGATCGGAGAGCACGAGCTAGAGCCTGTTTTTGTATGACTTCCATAGAGGCGAGATATCGGTGAACGGTCTGAGGGGGATTCCAAGTTTCTGGCGGTCGAATTGTGTTAGCATCGTAGAGATCGTCTGGAGTTGCAGAAGGAGGGTCCGATTCAGTGGGCGGTACAACACGGATAGGGCTGGGAGCCTTTTCCAGGGTCAAGGGAGCAGGTTCAGAGACTTTTTTCGATCGAAGTTTAGCAAAGGAAGCCGGTCCGAAGACATGAGCAAAAGAGGAAGCTTCAAAAGCCTTCAAAAAGTCTTCCGCGACTGGCAAGGCAAGCGGAGAAGGTTTGTCAGAAGAATGAAAGGCTTCAGCGCCAGCAAGGGACTGAGCCTTAGGGACCAAGGTGGCGAGTACTTGAAGAGGCCCGGGGTTGTAGCCCACAGCATTGGGAGATGGATTAACCAACCGTTGAGACGGAAGGTTAGGTTCGTCATTAAGAGCGCCTATCATGTTGGGATCTAGGCTTGGATCCTGTGTATTTGTATGTCCCTCTTGCGGAACCACGGTATGTTGGGCCGGGAAAGGCCCTTGAAAGGCAGGTTGAAGGGGCCGAGGCGAGAGGAACGGCTCCAAACCGATGCCTGAGTCGTCAATGTTAACTTGGGGATCGTCCAACCTGCGCCGCTTCGTTGCCCGGAGTACACAATGGTTATGGGCTTCTTTGTCGCCATCTTCAGCGCAATTAGTTTCGGCAGAGACTCTTTTCGCATTTGGTCGGTCTTCTTTGGATGGTTGTGACTGCGGCGTAATAGCTTCGCCTCCCGGGTCCGCGTCTGAGTTTGACTCAAAACCTGCGTATGGGTCCAACCCAGCCAGACGCCGGCGCTCTTGCCTAGTGAGTATAACCGTTTCCGAGCCATTGGTTTCGAAGCCCTGAAATAAATCGGTATTGCGAAATTGATCTTCATGTTCATCGGTCCAGTAATCAGTCTCCTCAAGGTCGAGCCCATCGTTCAGCAAAGCGTCGTGAAACAGCCGGTCACAGGCCGTTGAGTCTTTGTCGGCAGAAAGAGCATCTGCATCAGTCATTACTTCTACCGTCGGGAGCTGAGTGGCGGACTTCCACGGTCTGTTACGGAAAGAATTGTAAATGACAAGGCAATACAGAATTGAAGGGGACGACACCAACATCCAGGACAGTTGTGTGTTTACAGTGAACATGCCCTTGCACTTAGAGAGGAAGGCAAATTCAGCCACTGCGACGTCCCCGATACGAGGGTTCTGGGTGTGAAGCAATTCACTGAGTTTCACGGGCATTCTCTTGGGGCGGCAATAGCTATTGGGGGGAGGAAGTGTGGGCACTGAGGTGGGTCAAAGAACTGGGCCACAGCTAAATGACGAAGACGTACCGTCAAAGAACGAGTCTCTGTGTGGTTTCTCCTCTAACTTCTCTTTCAAGATCATATCACTGACGTCTCGCTTACGGACGCCAGCGCATATGCCGAGTAACTCTTCTTCGAGCGAGTCATCACTGCCTGACAAACGCCCAGGCCCATCGGCGGATATGGATACAGGAGAAGACGGCAGGCTGGGACGCGACACTTCTACCAGTGGGGATACAATATATCTTTCCTTCCTTCTTTGCTTGCGTTGAGGCGTAATAGGGTATTTGACGGGAGAACATATGGGAAGCAGTTCGGCTAGACTAGAGATCTGATTCAGAAGATGATCGGAGCGGTGCAGAGATCGCTCCTACGCTTTGTTATCAGGTAGAATAGCCGACATGCTGGGGATGATGCACCCTGGTTGCTCCTTGCGGGCTATGATGAAGCCGTCTAAGCGAAACGATTAAATCAATGAAATGGACGACGCGAGTCTGGGAAGCGATTACCCATAGTAGCATCCTCTATGAGTTGAGGGAGCAATTCGGTGTTCGGTGAAGATATTTCAAACAGCTCATCTAGCTCGTCTTCTTCGCTATCAATTGAACTCGGCGAACTGCATACAGAAGCTGTGTATGTCTCTGTCAAGGTCAATCAATCGGTAAGTATGTAGGCAGCATAAAACCCGAGACATACCCCATCCATTGACTACAGCTAGATGTCTATTACTGAGATCGTTATCGCTACTTTCTAAAGGAGCCACTGATAGTGGTTCGAGTTCAGAGAACGACTTGATTTCCCAGGCTGGAGGATTTTCGAAAGCATCCTGATTTCGCGGAAAGATTGGTACAAAGGGAGAAAACGGCCGAATCGGCGACGACGTCTGCGACCCAGGAGATGACGGTGGGTTAAATTTATCGGACGAACTCGTTGCCTTGGCGTGGCTTAGAGTACGTATTGACTGTAGTAGTTCTTTGGTGGACGACAACTCTGCTGCAGAAAATTGGATGCGTAGGTTCCTAATCGGGAATTCTAGTATCGTCAGGGCAGAAAAGTCAAGACATACATTGCTTGAAAAGGGTCTTGTCGTGTTTCTTCCCCTTCTTCCCATGGTGTGGGGAGAGTGGTTAGGGTCTGCGTTCGGTTAACAGAAGCGAGAGTCGTGGGTAGTGTAGCTATTGCCGTGCCTTCCCCAAATTTCGGCGTTTCTTTCCTAGCCTTACGTGAGAGGATAGACTGATCCATGCAGTGTTCCAAAACAAAAAAGCCTACGGGTAAAAGAGGACGAGCTACTTAAGCAGAGGTAACTGAATACAGGATAACAACGACATACCTTCGCCATCAAGGTCGTCGTCTTCCCATGCCCTATCGGATTTCAGCTGACCGGGTGGAACCTTTATAGCTGTTTTAATATATGTTAAGACAGTGGAACTCGACGTCCACGATTCTTCGTAAGCTTGCAATTCGGGTAACCGGTGAATTCGTGTGAGCGTGTCAAATGGATCAGTAGGGAGGTAGAGTGACTTGGGATCATGGGATGGAATCGGCTCCATGCCAGATAACAGCTACAAATGAATGAATGGTCACGTATCAGCGGGATTCTATTATTCTATTGGACTGAAGATCGAAGAAACCAACATCAGAAAACGCGTCTTGCGTAAAGCGAAGATAGTCAGTGGTCAGATGGGTTAATGCATATTCCAAGAGTAGATTGTCGATATGTGCGCGTAGCCGACCGTCGTCTGGCACGAGTTCTTGGGATCCAGCCATGGGGCTTGATTCATGAGAAAAGTCGGCTCGAGATCTCGCTTGCTTCGCTCGAATACCTCCAATAGGATTGCCTGTTTTCCTGATCTCGACGAGTTTGAAGGGAAAGGCTGCTATTCGCCCCTTCAAGTAGCTTGGAGGACGAGCCGGATGGCGATGAAGGCGTCAAGGATGTGGTCGAGAACCAAAGGCCAAGGGCAGGTTAGCGCCGACCCTGCATCTGGGCGATCACGTTATCGAATAAAATCGCTGAGCGCCGGCTTGATACTTACTACTTCGTTGATTGTACCCTTGCACCAGCACCACGGAAACTACTCCAGTCTTACTTGTGCCTGGGTGCGGCGGAAATGCGGTACCCACATCAGCCACCACATCTTCTTATGCAACGTGGGCACCGTCATGCTTGCCTGCGGAATAGACAAACGCAGATAGACCTCGATGCAAAATGAATCACCGGTCCTGAAGTGCGTACTATAGCTTCCAAAATATCCTTTGGTACATCTCAAAGCAAAGAAACAGTGTCATATCACAGGAAAGGGTATTAATGCGTATTTTCCCCGTGCTGGAAAAAGTCCAACCCCGTGACGCCCCCACTTCAACCCGAACTTGGGGGCCCAAATGTTTGATATCAAGGCGGATGCATCGCATGGTGCGCTCGTCGTCACGTTAACCGACTGAAGATGACTCTACGGCATGCTATATCAATCCGCTGACTCTGACCAAGAATGAAATGAAAGAACCCTACCGAAGGTTTATTTCTTCGCGGCGGGGCAGCCAGGGGCATGCTCTTCCCTCCCCCCCNGACTGTATCTTACCGCAAATTGAGCATTGCGGTAGTGGAGGGGGAGTATCCTTAGAGTAAGATAGCCCGATAGACTCTGTGTTGGGTTCGCGCTGATGCAACGTCACTAAAGGAAGGGCACTGTGCAATGTGTTCTGACCATCGTGATGAGCGAGTCCTGAGTTTTGACCGTTTCAGCACCGTTGGATTTTGTATGGGTGGAGCTGGGGGGTGCGAAATTGATGATTTGAGGTGCTTGCTAGATCAACCCCTGCACCACTTAACCTTTTTATACCTGCCCTCCAAGAATCCAGAAAACGGATCATATACGGCTCGTGGGTGGTTATCGAGCGGCACTGTTGAAGGTGCAATATCTGTTGGTACAGCCTTTCATTTTGTTTATCTTAAACGCGTCAAGCTGACGCCAGTTTTTCCATTTGTATCTGGCTAATGTCGGTGGCTTTTAGGATCTAGATGTACCTACGGTTCTTTGATTGAGCGAAGGCATCCCATTGCGGTTAAAATGCCGTTTTCCGATCGAACGAGGTCAGTGGACTGCCATGAACATGTTAGCGGCATGTCTAGTCAACTTGGAGGGAAGAAGTTTTCCGAAGTCAAGGTGAACTTACGTTGTCCCCATATCGCGCAAGCAGAGTTAGACTCAGCACGTTCCCGCATTGGGGGCGAGCTTATGCTTGTCGCGTGTTCGATGGGGGCCGTTGCTGCGGAATCTCACAAGCTTTCCCATTTATACCGTCGGAATCATGATCTCATCCAAGTTGTATCGCTCAACTTCCAGAGGATCTCCGCGACGTAATCCTCGCAGTTTACTGACTTAACTCCACGGTTATTGCCAAGAATCTCCCCTTAAACGCGTCCACTCCCAGTCCACCCCCCAGATTGACTTGTGGTTTCATTGGAACTCCATGGCAATCACTAGATTTAGCTATGCCGTGAGTATCCGCTTGAACAATTTTCATAGGGACTTGAAAAGTATGACACACGTAAAATCAAAATCAAACCAACATATCAAAGGCTATCGCAACAATGTGGACACTGGTGTCTGTTCATAGATGTCCAATGAATATGAACGATATCGTTGGTTAGGCGTCCGATAAAGCCAGCGCCACCAAAGCCGCTCAGATAATCGCCACTGAAACCACGTTCTGACCATACGTCACGACGCTTCTATTTCCTCTGTAAAAATGCGGCTCAGACGGATAGAAAGCGTGGCACACGCCCCCACTTACGAGTCTAGATTCCCAACAGCCCATCACGATCATCTCGCGCTAAGTCAGACCGAACAAACCACTGTCAATCCATGATATCATGGTCTACCGCAGGTCTGATATACCGAACCTAGACAAAAATAAAACATCAAAAAACGAAGTTTCGTGTCGCCCAGACCTTCTCTATACCACTAACTTGGTGTGATTTGGCGTTATAAGGTACGGTCAACGATGTCATCGATGACTGTTCCATTGCGCATGTGAAGCTACCTCGCCGTGCGCCTAGCATCGTAGCTCAAGGAAGAACGAGACTCCGAGCCCCCATTTTTATTCTTGACCTACTCCGGTCGCACCGAGGAAGGGAGGCGTATCTGCACTAGGAAGAGAGAGACAGTAAGAGCGGTAGCGACGTCATACCACTCAAGTCCGAACAAAAAGAAGAGACGTGAAGGAACTTGGGGCCGAGTTCCTGTTCAGGGACGGGGAAAGCAGGGGACTTCTCGAAAGCGATAAATTAACACCAATATTGGGGTGTAGCGATACAGTATGGATGCTATGATGTCGGTATTAGGTTGCCAAGTGGTCTATGCAAAAGGAAAATGTATATGTCTATGGATTTAGGAATGAGAAAACCGATGTGGTAGCGCCGAGGTTATAGAACGCACCTATCCCACCACCTCGTAATCCTCAGAGGCCGTCGAACCCCCTTCCCCTCGAGCGTCCTTCGCTGCGCGCTCCTGTTGCATTTCGGATATTGACGACACCAGCCGTGCATTCAACTTCGCGAAAACTTCAGCCAACGACTGGTCAAGAATGATGATTATTTTTTGCGCTATGACGATCTGGCTCGTTGAGCCGCTGTTGTCCTGGAGGGTAGCATGAACATCTTCACAAGCTTTCTTCAAAATCGAATGCAGATGCGCGTCGTTCTCTTCGAATTCGTCAAGCTGCTCGAACGCTTCCGTGACTGCAGCGCTTTCTTCTCCTACAGTAAACAAGACACTATTGTAGAATTGCTTGTAGAGGGCTAGCGTTTGCTCGAAGTTGCTCAAGTCCGTAGTAGCGAAGCAATGATGATCCACGCGTTGGATATTGACCAGGGTAGAAAGATTATTCACTGCATTGTCCAGTTCGTCGATGGCGGCAACAGCTTCGAAAAGCAAGTACGCCATAAGTCCAACGGAGACTAGCGTTTCCATTCCCTGATTCAGGTTTGCTCGGAGTATTCAGTGCGTATTGAGACTCACAGAATCCAATTCCTTTCAGCTTCGAGCGTGGAGTTCCATCGGATTTATAGAAAACCCTGTTACTCAACGTCCCACCCGTCATGGAAGTCGCCAAAGACCGTCTTTGCAGGACCAAGTTGGTTCCGGAGGCTGGTCGCCAGCCATTGCATCCAGTGAGCTTGTATGTCGCTCGGTGCGATCCTAGATGTGAGACTCGGAGTCCTCTCCGCAGCGGAGGTAGCATTGGCTACCCAAGTTTCACTTTCGTTACCGTGGGCCGGCGAAGCACTTGGTGAGTTCCAGGCGCTTATTTTGAGCGTCTGGCGCTGGTTCAAACGTTCAAACGTTCAACGTTTCAACGTCAACGTCCAAGCTACATAGCTTCAAGCTCAAGCTCAAGCTCAAGCCTTCTCTGCTAAGGATGGTTTCACGCGTCGCCCCACAGAGTAAATTTCCATCAACGCCACGGTCAAACCCCGATCTTTGTAGAAAAAAGTACAAAAAGACTTCAAGTTGTCACCGACACTACTGAGTAATGCTACATGAACAAAATGGCTACGTTACTTATTGGACTGTACCCATATAAACTACCTGGTTATGAGCCGTTTTCAATATCGCCCTCGTAATCTCATAAATTCAGAACGCACCCTAGCCCTTGATAAGCTTCAGAATCGGGGGATGGGGTCGCCGCCTTCGTAGTTGCTTTCTCTCGTTCCAATTCGAGTAATTTCTTGGCTTGAGCTTTCAGGCGGACACTTGTGACGTAGAGCACAGCCTCCGCCGACTGACCCAAAGTCAAGGTCATCGCCCTGCTCACTGCAACCTGGTTCTTTAGCGCGTTTGAGACGATATCATCTGACTGGAGTGCGGTGTGGGTTGCTTTGCAAGCATCCCTCATAATTGTGTGGATTTCATCGTCTTGCTCAGGAAGATATTTGAAAAGCGCCTCTTGAACACTCGGGTCCTTCAAAGGTGGGAAGTGTGCCGCCACCGCAATCAAAAACTGTTCGTAGAGGGCAGCGGTTTCTTTGAAGTTTTCGAAATCCGTGGTGTGGTAATGGTGGAGGTCAACGGATTGCACGCGGGCGAGGGAGGCCAGATATCTCGTAGATTCCTCCCAGAGGTTCACCAATTCAACCTCGGTATTGGCTTGATTGATCAGATAAACCGAGATAGCAGCATAGACTAATTGCCTTACCATGAGCTTCATATGTGACCGGGTTTTTGACTAGTGACAAGCCCACCTGAAAAGCCAACAAGAGCCCCAAGTAGTTTGGAACGAGGTGTTCCGTTTGCTTTGTAGAAGAGTTTGTTGGTTAGTGATCCGTTATCTTTGGCGGATGTGACCAAGTTTCGCCTTTGTAAATTGATTTGCAAAGATGATGACGAAGGTCGAACAGAGTAGATAGTTGGTGATATTAAGAGTGGCCTTCGCAAAGACGAGACACCACGCAAAGACTTTGGGTGCATGATTGCTGTGGCGTCAAAGTAAAACTACAAATAAAAGGCGCCCGTCATTGGTCAGTAAGCGCCTTTAGAACTAAAAATGTGTGTTCTTTGGCCGCTCTATCTCCACTCTTCTGTTGTGAGTCAGGGCATGGCCCACAGGGAAGCCTTGCTAATGAGGCAAGGTTCGATTGCGCTTTCAAACATTCCTACTAGATGTTACATAGTGTTACAGCGCTTGTGAACTGTGAACCAGTCGATTGAGGGTGTTGTTGCCAGAGGCATCAGATGGGCAAGCACGCACCTATCCCGTCATTTTGACGCCTCATATACATGAACTAATGCTTCAATTTGAATCTTTGCTTGCCTGAGGCTGACGTACTTTGACCATGAGGAGCAATTCCGTTGCGGATTTGATCATGATTTCTTGTACCTTTCTACCAACGTCGACTGGTTTGGTGGTTTTCTCCTTGGTGGCTTGTAGGGCGATGTGTATGTCTTCGCAGGCCTTCTTCATGATGGAATGGGCCTTGACATCTTCTGAAATGGCATCGAACGCAACTAACACTTGGGCTAGCGCGTCGCGCCCGATCGTAGGCATGGCGCCTTTGCAATACTTTTTATACAGGGCAACTGTCTGCTCGACGCTGCGCAAGTCCGTGAGAGTGTAGTAGTGGGAATGATCGTGTTGCATGTCTATCAGGATGCGAAGGTAAATTATGTCGTCGTTCTTATATTGCGGCTGGGCAACGATCTTAACGGACACAAAGATCACGCCTGGCAAGAGCGCGATGGCGACTGTCATTCTTTCATGAGTTCAATCCCAGTATTAGATCGTTGGTTCACTCACGAAATGCGAAGCACTTGAGCTTCGAAAGAGATGCCCCATCTCGTTTGTAGAAAAGTATGTTGGGTAATGACCTGCCCGTCGTGGAAGTCACCAATGTCCGTCTACGCGACGCAGCTGTGATGAGCGACGTGGAGGAGGGCAGGAAAACATTGCGTAAAGATGTCCGTGGCGACAACAAACGGTGCTTTTGGTGAAGTCCAAAGCGCAGGGAAGACAACATGGGCCACGCCTGTGGCACTGGCAACTCGCGTGGCTAGAGTCCACACAAGCGCCCAAGCATAACTTGTCATTCTCCTCCCATCGTCCGCCCTTCCCATCCCTTGATTTCTTCCCATACTTGCTACCTGTCGTCACTGTGCCTCGCGTCGAGCAAGCTACCGCCTTATTTCCACCTTCCTGCGTTGACACGACCCCTTTCTGTGGCTCTGACTCAGGCCAAAGTTGTCTTGACTCTTTGTAACTTTACGCCATGTCTTTTTTNGTTTAAACTCTTCAAAAAGGTGCGTCGTATACTTTTGGGATGCACACAAAGTACCAACGCAGGCTTATATCCGTGAATAGTCTAGCGAGGAGGACTACGAGACAGTCCTATCCACTCTTTCACGCAACATCCAGTCACGCCAACAGAAACTAACTGACATTCGGTTACGGGAGCGGCGGGCGACCCTAGCATCAACACTATGGACAATTGCAATATATGTGCTGTATGTTAGTTTCTGGTATCTCAGACTCAACACGCGGACTCGCGGTATGGAACGGGCGTTGATGGCAGCTCCGGTATTGATTGGCCCAATCATGTGCGTATGGGTGTTTTGAAATTTACAAAAGAAAGGCTAACCTGGACTCGAAGCGTGTTGTTCATTCGACGTATCGTCCAGCTGTGGTATTCGCGTATAGAAGCCAGGGAAGGTGCGAGACTTGTCCTTCACATATCGGCTATGCCATGTGTCTCACCGTGTCAACAGAGAAGACTCTGCAGGGATTGCTCAAGGAGCAGCGAACCAAGGTCGAGGAGATTAAGAAGAAGACGAACTTCTATTCGACACGCGATCTCCTGTCCAAATACGATGACCAAACTCCAATGAACTCTCCCCAGCCTCAACAAATCCTCAGGCAAAGGATGAACGGGGCACCTCCATCCATTCCTCAGACACCTGTAGCGGGTATGGCTCGTCCTCAGACGCAAGGATCGAATGGAAGTGCTGCATCTGCCCGGGTTCCCCAAGGCGTGGTGAATCCCGAACTGAATGGCCTTTCTCGTGCGTCAAGGGACCCTTTACTATCTCAAGGGTACTGACGTCACACCCACTTCATCAGCATCACCCTTCTTGGCCACTCCTACACGAAAACAATGGTATGACAAGTTAGCCGACGCACTCCTTGGAGATGAAGACCAACAAACGCCGCCGTCTTCGCGCTATGCCCTCATCTGTGAAAAATGTTTCAAGCATAATGGTTTGGTAAAAGAAAGCATGTGGGAGGATATGCGTAAGTTCTCGTCTCGCACCCATGCTCTTTATCTGTACTGAACGAACGGCCTTTTTGCACAGAATACATCTGCCCAAAATGCGGCCACTTCAACCAATCCATGAGGTCAAAACGTGACCAGGCTAGGAGGTCAGCTTCTCCTGGTTCTGTAGGATCAGCGTCTCCTTCCAATCCAGTCGGGCCGCCATCACCGACAACGCCGTCACCTGTTCGTGGCGCGAAAATCAACTCGGGCTCCCCGCCGCCTCAGACTGCGTCTTCGCCGTCGAGCGACAAGATGGATGAGGATTAGGGGGGAGNCTATGTTTGGGCCACAGGATTCTTGATTACTTGAGTCGTTTTCCATGTAAAGCCTGATAGTACCGGTACTTGCCATTATTTTATAAGATGTCGCCCTTTTTTCCATCGAAGAAGACAGAAGTGAAACTTTTGTAAATGGATAGATAACCAGAAGCCATTATTCCCCGGAATCTAGATACGTGTATGCACATTGAAGTATTCTTATAGATAAATGGGTCGATAGATATTTTAGTGAAGCCCAAGATAAACCAGGAAGTACCGCGCAAGCTGTGAGTTCTGGAAGCTTAGAGTTCCAGGACTTCCTTGACCTTGTCGTCGCGAGGAACCATCCTGATTCTGAAAGGAACAGGGGAGCGACCAGAGAGACCGTCATACTCTTTGAGGTCGATGGGTTCGTTAGGGATTTCCTCCATTTTGAATGCCCAGAGCATACGAGAGATGGCGAGGAAGACTTCACGCTCGGCTACCCACATACCAGGGCAGATGCGACGACTGGAAGGAGGTGGAGTGGGATAGTAAGCATCAGGGAGACGTTTGAAAAGATTTGGTTAGCTTACCCGACGCCGAACATCCAATGGTCACGTTCGTAGGGGTTGGACAGGTTGGCGGATTCGGAGGAGAGGGTCGAGTCGTTGATGTAGCGGTCGGGCTTCGAAGGACGGGTAAGCATTTCGTGGTAGGGAGAGCAAATGAATGGTAGTAGCTCACGTTGAAAGTGAAAGGATCTGGGTGGCGGGCGGGGTCGTGGTGCATGGTGTACTGTTCAAGGTCAAGGTAAGTGACCGGGAAAGGGAGAGTAATGATGTTGCAGCTTACGGTGTTGAGAACGACGACTGTGTCCTTGGGAATGAACTGGCCTCTGTAGGTGAAATCTTGGGTGTTGACATGAGGAGTTCCCAACCAGAAGGGGTTATGGCAACGTTCGACTTCCTGTTGGCATCCTGTTAGTTCGCAGCGATGTATGATGAACCACTGGCCAAGCAAACCTTGATGATGGCATGGATGTAGGGCAAGTTCTTTTCATCTTCGACCGTAGGCAATCTATCACGGCCAACGACGCGATCCAACTCAGCGTGTGCTTTAGCCTGAATCTCAGGATACGCGGGGATTAAGGCCGAGAACCATTGCATAATGGAAGCCGTCTGATAAACGCGTTAATAAGACATCAATACCGCGGCAATCGTTCGACCTACAGTTTCAACACCACCGATCATGAACGCAGAGCAGAGAATGGCCATATCAACATGGTCGAGTTGTTCGGCTTCCTTGATTTCAATCATGGTTTTGACAAGACATTCGGGGACCTTTTCTCCATCTTTCATGCGCTGTTCGATGTCGAGAATCATACCACCGTAGGTATCAACGAGGTCCTTGTGGAGTTGCTTGCCGCGGGTCTTCATGTAATGAGGTAGCTTTTGGAGGATGGGCACGAAGTCGATGAGGTTGGAGACAGGGCCGGTGCAGTTCCTGTTTGACCGAAGTGAGTGATTGAATATCAGCTAGCGTATACGGGCCTACATGAATTCACGGGAAAGCTTGAGAGCGCGGCCAACGAGGGGATGGTCGATAGAGTCAGTGCGAGTGCCGAAAACGATGGTAAGCATGTTGTTGAGCGAGCAACGACCGGCATGAGGCTGAGGGTTGATAGGCGCAGCGCCAGCTTGTCCAACTTTGTAAAGTTCTTGCACGAGGATGGTAGCTTCGTAGTCGAGGACGTGGGTGTATCCGTCAACAGCCTTTGATACGAGAGAACCAGCTGCAATGCGACGATGCTTCCTCCTACAATCAATGTTAGTATTGATAAATTCGGCAGTAAGCTAAGCGGCTGAATGGGATTTACCAGGTATCATTGTATGGGGTAGCGGTGATACCACGACCAGCGAAGATAGTCTTCGACTTAAGGTACATCTCCTTTCTTGACGAGAAGATTGCGCCATTGGTCACCATCAGGTCCTTGACGATCTGTGGGTCTGATACGATGACGAAAAGTTGGTTGCCGAGCCAAAGGGAGTACAAGGGACCGAATTTCTTCGCCCAGTAATCCAAAGTCAACTCTGGGTAGTGAGTCAAGAACGGGAAGGAGCCTGAGTGTGATGCTCGTCAGGATACTGGATGATGCCGGCACATGTGAAGGAAGGCTACTCACCAAGGATGGGTAAGCCGATGGGGCCAGAGGGGATGGCGTTGCCATTTTTGTCGACAGGGCCTCTAGCGAAGATGGCCCGAACGAAGAAGTAAACGGTGGCTGAGACGATAGAAGCCAGCAACACGATGGCCTGTGTAGGACTGGTGAGCTGACTACCAGCGATATCGGAGAACGTCGTCATTTTGGATACGAGCTTTGTGGATGGTTTGGAGGGATATGAGTATCTCGGTGTTGAGGTGATTCAAGGAGAGAAAGCCTGTTTGTGAGATGGAGAAATCCAGCAAGGATGACATCCCTTTTATACGAGTAGGATTTGCAGCATTGATACAGACAAGTTTGATGCGCATTCGGGCTCCTTCCGCACTAGGCCCTAACCGCCAGCCACGGAAAGGCAATAGCTGTGGGGCGGTATAGAGAAAGGCCTTCTCCGTCTGTACAACAGACGCATCACAAAGGTGTCGGCGTCGTTGTCAACAGGAGAGGTACACAATCGACATGACGCCTTGAGAAAATAAATTACCCGGTTCTACTGGTTCAAGCGGCCTCGGAGGGCTACATGCAATTGGGCATCCAATCAACCTCGAGACGTCACATTGCCGAGCCATTAACAATAAAGTGCCTGACGAAGGTGACCGCGGCTATCACATTGGGATGGCATATGCATTCATATGTTCATGCATGGATATTCGAGCTGGCGATGAGGGGTACATGTCAGCTAGCGAGATTTGGCATAACCGGGACATCCTGTGTTACGCCATCCGGAAGTGGGACTAACTAGGGGGACAAGTCGACAAGTCATTCAAACGGAAAAAGAGTAACCATTCAGTGCACGTACTCACCAGGTTGAAAGGCCGACAACTCGGTAAACGAGGTTATGTCTGATGCTCGGTTGTTGATTGATGGGCCATGAGCGCTTCAGGAGTATATTTAGTTGAGAATGGGGTATGCGTGACCATCGATGTCGAAACAACATACGTCCGAGAGCGACGGAAGAGGCCATGTGTAATGCATTATGTCCGGAAGTCGATCTTTGGGATAGGAGGGACCTTAAGCGACACATACCATCACAATATATCATGTGCGAGACAGTACTTAGGCTTGGAGCAACGTTACGGCGCCGATGGGGGACGTGAGATTATCAGGGCAAAATCGTCGCAGGTTGATTGTATGAGGCCATTGTAGCGTCATGAAAGCAATAATTTCAGGAACCAGAGGGCTAACAACAGCGTTCCCAAAGATGTTCGCGTCGGATCGACGGCTTGAAGCACATGGAAGGGATGTGGATGCAAACGCGCACAGGAAGACTGATCGATGGCAGTAGCAAAGATCGTAGCGCCACAATGTATCATCAATTAACAAAGGCTGGCGACTGTGAAGCGGTGGGTGAGCTCCGATGAACTAAAGCGTAAAGCAGAGAGCGCACTGAGTCGGCAAAATAGAACCTTGTTCATTGGCTTCTCGTGTCAAGCCTTGCCCAACCCGTTCAATACATGGCCAACTAATTTAGCGAGCGTCTCGGCAAACTCTTCGTCTACACTCCCTTCTCCCCAGGTAACACATACATTCAATTCACCACTCGGGCTGCCAATGGCGTTCAGCTTCAGCGCCGACCCGACAACATTGTCGTCTTGAGCAAAATAAGCACTTGAAACACCCCACCTGGTATCCGTCGGCAAGGGGGTCGCTTCCGTTCCGGCGTCCTTCCCAGCATCGGCATTCCGACCGTGACTCCCAAACGACCAAACACCAACGTTGGACACCTCCAAAGTAGCTGACCTCTTCTTCCCCAACTTCCCCTTCCAAAATTCCTCAAACTTGCCGTCGACAAATTTCAGAAGACCTAGTTCGGAACGAGCACGAGAACCACTAGACTTCAGGGTTTGCGACAATTTGGCAGCGGCACGCCAGGGGAAGGTCTCGACCCAATTTGACGTGCTTTCACATTCTCCGGCGCAGCAGGGAAATGACAAAGAGTGGGTCGGGATGAGAGTCTCGATCTGAGTAATGGAGGACGCAGCCTCGTACATCTGAGTGGGAGGGATGCCCGCCTGCGAACGTAAGGAAACGGGGATCCCAACGCTCAGTCTTTTGTAGGGCGACTTCGTTGCTTCTTTCCCATCCGATGAAATCGTCGCTGCATGGCGAGGATGCGTTATTAAATGCGAGAGGGCTAGAACGCCGATATAATGCAAGACGCTCGTGACCGTCGTCTTGTGGGACCGTGCGCGTGCTACCAGTTCAGAGGCAGCTGCGGGGGGTAAGGTGATAAGACGCAATCGGGTGCCGATCCAGTTGGGTGGCGGAGGTAGTCTCTCAACAACGTTATTCCCCGTCCAAATATCGCGCGTCAACCACCCAGGAAGCAACTGGTCAAGGACAGCACGGAAAACGACACCAAAGGAGGGGGAAACTTTGATGCGGTTCTCTATGTTCGGGATTAGCTCGAGCGAAGCGGACGGTGTGACCACGGTCGTTGATTCGGAGAGGTCAGAGGGGCTGTTAAGCGCTTCGACAACCGTGCGTAAGACAGCAAGCCCACTTTGACCGTCACCGAGGAGATGATGATACACCAAAATCACGTAGTTTGAGGACGTGACGGTAAATCTCCAAAGTGGTGCTTCCAGATTATCGGATTTGAATTGTTCGGTTATCGCGGTTTCCAGAGTCATAGCAGCAGTGGATGCATCGACTCCTTCCCCCGAGAAATAGACACCTTTCTCAAGGTCAATACGTGACAAACAGCACAGAGTAGGAACGCCCTGGCTTTCCTGAGGATCCTGAACGCACAGCGAGAGGCTGGGATGTACAGATACCGCGTGGGCTACAGCACGAAGGAAATCATCCTTCTGAAGAGTCGCATCCGCGGGGGATTCAAGTTTTGCCCCAACGACCACACAAGCGTTACACCCATGAAGATGCCTCGAGATGTGGAACCGTTCAAGTAGTCCTGGCTTACTGTGAGCAACGAAGATACCAGAGATATGTGTGCCTCAAGCTCACCAGCCGGTCGAAAGACGCGTAAATTCGCGTCCTTTTCGCCAGTCGGGTTCATCGAAGGAAAGAGGAGAGGGAACAACTGCGCAATTTGCCAAAATATGTCATGTTCGATGACAAACTGGGACTCTCGCAGCGGAGGGATGTGAAAAAAGTATCGGATGGCTGGTCGGCGGTCGCCCCTCGCTAGCACGTGATCCACATTATTAGATAGGAGCCTCTATTGTTGAAGATGCTACATAGATGTCTGCGTCAACCTTTGCTCCTCTCCTCGATAGCAACGCGACGGTAGGCGTAACTCTTCAATGGCCCCCGGAACGCGTCTATTGACGCGCAATTATGAGCAGCAACGCGTCGAAGCCTGCGTGTCAGTACTAGTTGCGCAGAAATGGAGCGCATATGCAACTAGATTTGAAGCAGGAACTGAAGGAGGCCCGAGGCAATTAAAATAATTTATATAAGTGAGTTATTGCTCACTTCTACGCCACTTTTGACAAAAGGCTGATTGATAGCAGACATCGAATAAGTCTCTTGAGGCGTTCGCTTTCCCGAGGTGACTCGGTCGAACAACGCAAGAAATGGACAGCTACTCGGATGATGTCGAGTCGAAGCGCGCTGTTTCACCTGCGAATCGACCGAATCCTGCATGAAGCTCAAGGGGAACCCATCGTTACTGTTCGCTGCTACGAGGGCGGGTAGATATGAAGGAGACGCGAGCCGATTAAATTCGTTTGCATGAGTGAGTTGCTGCTCACTTCTACCACACTTCGTGACAACTCCTCCTCAGTGTTGAATGTGCAAGACATCAAATCTGTCTCTTCAAGCACGGGTGCCGTCACTCAAGTTACGAGCTTTTCACCCCGTCGGATATGAAAAGATGCAATGAACGGCTGGACAATGCTGCTCCATTCGCAGGTCAGTTGCAGACGGCGGGATGCTCAAAGGGACTCCGTGGTTGTTACTCGCTACGGAGGAGGTGGCGAAACCGAGAGCGTGTTCGCGAAGTAGTCAGTCAACCCAAAGTTTCCCGTTTTCCATCCCCATCTGATCCTCAGCGTCTGCTTTAGCAGACTTTAGCGCTTCCTTCCAGGTCTTCTACCGGGCTAAATTGCCATCCGACCATCTCGACGATCACTCTAGTGACCCGTTGACCACCATCTCGATGGCCAATTTCCTTTGCATGCCTCGGAGAAGCAGAATGTGAAATGTCGGTGTCGCGGTATGTCGACGATACCGATTAGTTGTTGATGGTTTTCTTATCTTCTTGTGATGTCAGTGGCACCGCGTTTGATTCCCGTGCTTTTGCCGGTTGGGCCGTAATGTTGCATGGAAAGTGTATAACAGAACAAAGCAAGTTCATGTTCAGGCGACTGGTGGCGTTCCTGTCTGGCCGACCCTCCGAATACGCTAAACCGTACGTGAATGTTCCACCCATTACGTACGTTCCACGTTTTAATGGCTTCGGCAGTAGGCCTCGAGGTTCCCAACTCGTGTCTGTTACGAAGCTCATTGTTACACGCTGTTGCCAAGCGAGTCAACGACAGGGAAGCAGAACACGATAAAGCTTTGGCGTGCCTTGAAAACCTTGCTCTGTTCTCTTCGTCTCTTTTTTCATCCTTTTGGCAATCAGAGGCCTCGCTCGGTGGCTTCTTCAAGGGGCCAGCGAACAAAGCAACTCATCCACCTCTTCCGATTGCCTTGGTATAAAGGCGCACTTCGGTCCAGGTGTCCCGTGGCCTAGCGTGTCACTAATAGAGGTGAGTTGGAGCCCTTGGTTTTAGCTCTTATATCCGGCCCTTGGCATGAAAGAGGTTGATGAAAAGAAGGAACGAATATCAGAGTACATATACTTACTATTCTCATTCTAGACGCCCCACGGAGCTCTAAAAGCCCCCTTGCTTCCCATCACCTGCTCGCCCGTCAAGAAGTCCCCCCGTCCTTTCTTAAACCCGAGGTGCACGAAGACTACGACTTCAATACATTCCCCCTTCGTTGCCTACTCGACGGCAGCCAGAAGAACGAAAACTCGACCTCACTCAAACGCAAAATGGCACACTCTCAACATCACCACTCTTCTTCTTCGCCCTGCTCCGCCTGCCTTTACGAGCATGGGATTGACACGCGCGTTGTCGTTATAGGCAGTAGCGGTGAGTGGTTTATCTGGACGATATCCTCTGGAGCTCATCGAGAATGATTCCCAGGCGTAGGCAAAACCAGCCTTATCCAGCGATACACCCACTCCAAGTTTGAACCACCCACTAGCACTCCGACTACTGCTCCCTCGTTCGTCACGAAGAAGGTGCACGTTGATGAGACCAAGGTTCGGCTCCAACTATGGGACACCCCGGGTCGTGCTAGCTTTCGAACAATGGTAAGCCCCACTCATTCCCGCACCGTCTAAACCCAATACGAACGTAACGTACGATCCTTCCTTATTAGGCACCGATGTACTATCGTGACGCAGATGCTGCTTTGCTATTATACGATACTGCAAAACCATCTACCTGTGATGCGCTTCGAGCATGGCTTGAAGGTGAGGAACACGTTCATCTGAGCACAACTTCACTTATGTTTACATCTGGTTCTGCTAGAGCTGAGAAGGAATTCGCCGGACTTGCTAATCTACATCGTTGGCATCAATCATAACGCGTCCGATTTGGGCTGTGATACCATCACGCCATCCGTCGTGCGCCGGCTCATCCGCTCATGGTTCCCTCCTACCAAACAAACAGCTGCACCTCCCCCAAGCCCCGCGACCAAGACCAACTCATTCGCCTCGTTCTTTCGCCTCCCCTTCCGTTCCTTTTCCCTCCCTTCACCTCCGCCCTCGCCCCAGCCTAATGAACCTCTCGACCTCTCTGCTTCTTTGATGGTTGCGAGAGGTGGCGCAAGGTATCAAACGTTTGTAGGGATGAGGCGAACTCAGTCCGAGTTATCTGGGGGGGTCCATGTCAGCCATGACAGATCGATCCTCTATGTCATCACCAGTGCCAGCTTCGCGATTCCACACACTTCCTCATGCTCGGTCATTCTCTAGCCTCCATGCTCCTTCGCATCGCCCTTCCTCGGCCGTTCATGCTATCCGCTCCGAACAAGACGGTGAAGGAGAAGATGATAATGAGAACTGCCTTCCGAACAAAGTTGTATTCATGGAATGTGATCTGTATGACGGAATTGGTGTGTCCCCTCACGCTCATTTCATCTCGATATATTGGATCTCATTTGTCTGTCTAGCTATCGATAACCTTTTCCAAAAATTGCTCCAACACGTCGTCTACAGAACGCGCCATGAAGGGGCCTCGGCCGAAGACGACGACGATATGTCGGCCTCGCATTGTTCGTCGTTATCATCCTCTCTCTCCGAACGCCGCAGTATGAGCAGCGGCAGGAGTTATAGGATTGCGACGCCTCCACTTACTGCATCGCCCACGTCGTCTTGTCCCCCGAGCCTCACCCCTTCACCCCGAATGGCTCAGTGCTACCCACTCCCTGTTACCAAAGAAGAACCACAGCCTGAGGATCATTATCCTTATAATTCATATGACTGTTCCCACTTAACCCTGATTTATTGATTACATTTCGTTCCCGTTACTTGTTTCTTTCCTTTCGATGCTCTCCTACGATGTTTTCATGAACCCCTCCCCCCACTCTTAATGCCTTAATGCCTCGACCGTGATCTCTCTGCTTCATTCCTTTTGGGTTTTTACGTCTGTTACGTCTCTTCACGCTACGGTTTTCGTTCCCTGTCTTTTCTTTGTCGCTCGATCTTGTATTTTAGTGCCTCTATACCCGCTTTGTCGCATACCATTCGTGCAACGTCTCTGGATTATTCACATACCCCCACAATTAATGAAACCTCCCGTCCCATAATCGTTCTCAGACCCACTTTAAGCACCGTTCTGGGGGTCATTTGGACGTCGATGACGATCCAAGACTCCCAATTCCCATTTGCACAATGAACTCGCCCCTCCCCAATCGCTTCATCTCCTCAACCACTTCTCCAACTTTCTCGAATTCGACCCAATGACTCTTACCTCCAGGTGAACTATTAGCTTCACTTGGCAATCTAGCTTGCGCTTCGTCTTCGGTCGATACAGGGGGTTTCATTGTCCCAGAAGCCGATTCGCCCTCATGATCATGAACCCTCCTTGGACTTGGCGTAAGTGGCTCGACGAAGCGTACTTTCAAAGCTAGCCATTGCATTTCCTTAACTAGCCTGACGAATTCTTCGATGTCTTCTTTGGATCCCTGGGCGTAGATGCAGCCTGGGTATCCAAGTTTCGCGAATCCAGATAGGGAGAGGTTGGATGACCATGTGTGGAGGTTGCGCCGTTTGGTGGGGGAAATGAGGTGGTGCGAGGTGAAGAGGACGTGGTAGGGAGGTTCTGGGGTGGTCTTGGCGGTACTAGGACGATGGCCCGACTTGTTTGAGTTCGACATAAGCTCTTCCGCTTCGGCGTGAAGTTCGGGCAGAAGATAGAGAGAAATCAAGTTGTACAAAGGGTACCTAGAGCGTCAAGCGAGTTGTAATGAGCTTTGGATCAGACAAGGAAGTTAATCCTACGGGCCCTAGGCTCGCCGCTCAGAGCTTAGATGTTAGTGGAACTTACTCTGTCTCCGACGACACCAACTCTTCCAGCTTCGCCTGGACGAGTGTTTGCCATCGTTCTTGATCTTGCCTTGAAATGTTCTCCCCTTTCACAGAGATTTCTGGCCGCTGTTCCGGATAGTTTTCAGGAAGAGTTACTTCGAACCAGATATTTGACTTGATTGATTTCAGCGTGAAATTGAAGGGACAGAGGTGCTTGTATTCTTCGAGGAGGATCGAGGTATTGTTCCAGGAATGAGCATCTTCGCAGCAGGTGATTGTCTCGTTGGGTAGGAGGGAGTATTGAATGAGTTGAAGCTCCTCAAGGAAAGGCCCTACGATGGGGGAAGGTGAAGGTTGCATGATGTCAGCATAAGGGGCTACGCCCTAGTCCCTCAGGGGAGCGCAATGATGATGGTCAGACGTCCGGAGTCCCTCAGACATCTTGCGTTGGTTGGCATTGATCCGGTGCTCTCCTAGCTACCGCCTATCATTAGGAGGGGCATCAGGACGACTTAGGTATTGCGTATGAGCCCGAATAAGTTCGATCGGTTTGGGGGTCGAACGTTGAACGTTGACATTGAACGTTGAAACGTTGGCTGATTGAATCGCCTCATCCAAGGGTACGCGCTTCCTTTCAAGCTCGTAACGAGTCTCCCCTCATGGATTATATTGGCCTATTATTCGGCCCTTGAAGCTTGACGCGTGACGCTCATAAATACATCCTCCTGTCAAGAGCGGTTTTATCGTCACATCAAATATCACTGCGCTAATGTGTAACCAAGAAATGGAAAGTAAGGTCCATTCGGCAGCAGACCTGAATCGACGCAGGATTGGTCTGTGAAAGCCGTGGCGATGTCATCGTTATCCGAGCCTTTGAGAATGTCGCTGGAATCATCTGAAGAACCAGGCGAGGGTTGTGCACTCCTCTGCTGCTAAGCGCTAATGGTTCAACCATTCCAGCCCATTTCTTTACAGATCGCCTAGACGCATATAAGTCGTCGACAATGTCTACTTCCCGACCACTGTCCAGAGAAGCCTCCCTTGATGTTGAGGAAGTACATTCCAGTTCACGGTTAGAAGCCGAATCGGAGGGGTGCAGCGCTACAGTGTCTTCATCTTGAATTTCATTCAACCCCAAAGGTTCGGTGGACTGTGGAGGAACGGGTATGCTGAGCCACTCCTTCAAAGGTTCCGCCTTCATCCAGGCGTGGTAAATCATAAAGCAATCTTCCAGAAAGATCCTGTCCATCTCATCATACACAGCATAATCATCAAGGATTCGTGGTAGGACGTCGCCCCAATCGTCTGAACCGTATCGCACGGTTAATCTCCTCCCAACGTCGTAGACAAGAATGTGTGTTGGGATGTGGAGGATGGAGTAAAGCGGCATCTTGAGAGGGGTATCGTGATTTGTGTCGAAATCGAGAAGATCCTGCGGAGTGGGGTATACGTCGAAATTGCTTTTTACAAATCCATGCAGACGCTTCGATACAATTATCTTGGCGCTGAAATAGTCACTGAGGCATGCCCATGAGAGGGCCTATCGTAGAGTGTTCGTCAGCGAAAGGCAATAAGCTAAACATTTATAGATGAACCTGACCTCATAAGGGTTGTACCTTGAATTCGGACCATTGTTCACAAACTGTTTGCGGAGCATATTGATTGCGTCCATCTCTGCAGGGATTAGAAACCAATCTTCCATTGGAAAAGGTTGGAACAGGGATTGTATGGGCGAGGCAACTTGTCCAGCTATTATTTCAGAACAACTCAATGCAGGAAAGGGAGGTCTTCATCTTACCTATGGCGATATTATCGCGCGTTGACAGGTTCAAGTGCCCGTGTTGCATGAGCCACGACCATTCTAGCTTGTCCAAAGCTTGTCCAACTGCGAAAATTTAGCCTTTAACAAAATGTTCAGGTTCCTTGGCAGCTCACCGTTGCGTCGTCCGTCTCAAACGGGATGATTGGCACGTAGCTCAGTGAAACTACACTCTCATGTAGCCTCGTGATACCACAGCATGGGATCTTGTTATCGAAATCATCGACATCACCCTTGTTGTAGAGAGGTTTTATGATGCGATGGACACTGCGTCCAACGTTGTATTTTGCATAGCAGGGGATATCAAGCCCGAGGGTCGGGAGCAGGCGACGGGGTGGCATCTCAGCCATAGGTAGACTTAGCTTGTTGTGGCAGAGGGGAAGTTATCGAAGGAAATAACAATTCACATGACCAATCGAGTAGTTTTGCTATGTGTATGAAATGAAAGTCCAATGGTGACACGGATGTTGGAAGAGGAACCGAGGAAAGAAGACAAAAAGCCTAAAACCCAAACTTGGTTTAGGGGTTATATGATTGCATTGGATGAGGACTCAATCAATTAAATAATATCAATGGATACATCAGAGCCACGAGAATATGAAGGCAGACTACAACCCGAGAGATTACGAATACAAGTCTAAACTTGAGGAGCTTGAAACCCAAGATGCTCTACAAGGTTTTGCCAAATCGCGTCGGACGCAGGCATCTGACCTCCAAACGTCGGCGGCGAGTAGCTACCTTGGAGGTTCGAATAACCGTTGTGATAACCAACACCCCCACTCGGCATGACCCCAGAACTGAGCAGAGAATTATTCCACCCTATCCCAGGTCCAGCCACGCCAAAAAGGGAATCCAGAAATTGGACATCCTGCATTGACTGTGACCCCAATTCACCGTCTCCTGAAAGTCCCGGAAGTCCAGTACTAACACCGCCTGGAGGATAGTCCATCATTTGGTTGTGTGGAGTTTCGCCAGAATCTAAGGTTCGCAGATCATGAGCGATGGTAGGATGCAAATTGGCCCCATCGAAGAGAAGGTCCATGTTACTCTCCGTCAAAGTCACAGGACTGGGGATCGCAGAGAAAGAAGATGGAGGTGACGGTTTCGTCATCGGTGGGATGATCAAATGTGTTTTACCACCAAGGCGGTCAAGCTCGTCAGGTGTCAGCGAAGAGGATGACGATTCGTGCAAGTTCGTCCGGTTCACAGTTGCGTATGCTTTGTTACGCAGCGTACGCATAGCGTCCTGTAGATATTGACGTCAGACCTGAAGAAAATGGCCGAAGTCACCAAGGCAAACTTACAAGGTTAGCTGATGCAGAACGACATGTCGCAGCAGCCTCTTCATACACTGTAAGAGCGCGATCAAGTTCCTCTAACGCACTTGAAGTAAGACGTGAAGAAGGGGCCCTCGTGGCCAATAGGCACATAACAATCTTTAAATACGTTTGATGAATACGGCAGACTTTGCAAGAATGTAAAAATAATCACCGCGGCTGAGAGGGTCTGGGACCAAGCCAGAGTAATTCGGCTCATTATCAGAGGATTGTCTTTCCACGAGATCACGACGGTTTCAATTATCCTCCAGGCGGAACGGTAGGTAGCCAGCATCGACGGGCCAAAGCGATGTTTGAGCAAGTCCGAAGGTTGCTCTTGGAGCGCCTGCGCAAAGTATCCGCGATGCAAGTTCAGGAGAGCTACCAGCGGCGTCAGCAAATGTCTGACGTCAACGAGAAAAAGGATGCGCACTGGTCTCCTTAGCAATCAATACAAACCACCGCTGGATGTCGAGCATCGGAGCATCGACCTGATTTACGACACGACATTTTGGGCGCAAGTGCATCGGCACGGGGAAATCACGAATTTTCTTGTCTAGTTCAAGGATGGTCGTGTAGGGTGGGGGCTTGGGCACAAAGGCAGTAGAAATGACGGATTGAAGGAGGGCCGTGTATCGGTATGTCCAAGGATGGACTAGCTGAGCATGAGTGCAAGGTCGACAAAAGAGACATGCCATACATACATCCCATTTCCGGCTCTCCCTCGGAGTTAGTGACCGCCTCGATGTCCTTGGGAAATTCGCAGTCAATGTATGGAAGGAAGGTACTGGGCGGTCGACCGAAACTGAAGCTCTAGACATGACATCAATGGCTGTGGGAGAGCATCAAATTCAGCTGCGCACCATCCAAGTATCAAGAGAGAACAGTTGCCAAAAGATGCGGCTACGCCGCTCCGACGCCTCATCGCAGAGATGCCATCGTGAGCTATTTAAATCTAGATGGAGATTAAGTTGTGTTTCTGGTGGCACTATCGAACGAATGCATACGCAATCCAACCTAATGTTAAAGCCTAATTGTCAGGACCTGCTTGCATAAAATAGACAATGGCGGCAACTCACAGTGTATGCCAGTCTGAACGCGAATCCCACGTATATCCATGCTTGGTTGGATCCAATTGACTCCCAATCGCGCATATCAAGGTATTGACTTGTGTGCATCTACACGCGGTGATCAATAACAGAACTGTGCCAGAGATAGATGTACCCACGAGTGTCAAAATGGCGTTTAACGTTGTATGAATCGTAGGTGGCGACAGGTTCAAAGCGGCCCTCGAGAGGAGGAAGTATTCATGAGCATCGTCGGAATAAGGTGGCCGCGTTGGATCGAATAGAAGACCAATTGCGATGATGATGAAGAGAAGTGAAATTGCGTGGTGCACCTGGAGTGAATCGTGTCCCCTCGAATACAGTCAGTTAACACGGCCACCGATCAAATTGGACTGCGACTTACTCGGGTTTGTACACGACATCCAACACCTCTTCTTGTAGTTCCTTCCGATGAATAGGTGTGTAGCTAAAATGGGTGTGATGAGCATCAATCGGTGAAGTGGGTTATGAGACTCACAGGAAGCGGCCATATTCCAAGTATAGGTTGCAGAGACGCTCGGCCTCAGCTTGTGAGGGAATTTTGGAAAGAACTTCTTCCAGGACTTCTTGATTTATACCAAGGTCTATCTCCGGACAACTCGCAGCGATGAGCTTCGGGGATAAGGAGTTGGGTAGGATGCGGATATGCGGTAGGGGTCGTTTTAGTGAAGCCTGTATCTCACAATCGACAAAGGATTCTTGATTCGAAGACAAAACCACGCACCCGAATGAGATACTGTCCAAACCAAGGCCGTCAGTAAAATATTCTGCGGACAGACAAAAAGCAGAGAAGCAGACCTCTGAACGGGCAGTCTGACCTAGAAAACTAATCTCTCCGCGTGATCCAATGGTCAATGTCCCTAACGAGACATAAGTGTTGCTGACCATTGCTAAAGTTTTGTCGTCCATACCAAACGCATCGATCAAATTCTCGTCCTCAACCTCGACATTCTTAGCGCCCGGAGGGGAATTGGATGTAGTACACGTCATTGACGATGATGGCGACGAGGCCGCCGGCGGGGAAGGTTGCTGGGTGGACGAGGATTGGGACGGTGCTGGAGAGCTGCTGGGTTGCGAAGAGGCTTTGACGGCGAGAAGGTCGTTGGTGAGAAGGGGGTGTGGCGAATTCGATACAGTGGCCTGGAGATTGCGTAGAGCTTCCTCCAGAGCTCGGATGCGGCCACAGAGCTGATCAATACGATCATGGAGTTCCTCTGTGTTCGCGAGCACCAACCTACCCTCCGTATTGGATATCAGACCGCAATGTAACAGGGCCGAGTCACTTACCGACCTCCCTTACCAGGAGTCAGGCAACCTGCAACGCATGAATATTTAGTACTCATTGACCTCACAGCGATGACCTACCATTNGGACAAATCGAGCCACAGCCCCTCGAGACACACTTCTCACAAGGTACCTGGACCTCCATGTCAGTAACAACGCAGTAAAACTTCGCCAATCGCTCACGTTTTTATCACAGCGCAATTTCAGTCTGCGGCATTCCGCACATGAAGTTGGTCTGTGCGTAAACGTTAGCCCCTCGGACTCAAGGACACTGAGACGAGAGACTGACACTCTTCCGGGCTTTCGACGAGTCTTGACTTGGGCGGTCTCAGGCGCGCCGGGCATGATTCCCTAGTACACACGTTCCAGGAGTTTTGCACGCTTTAGACGTGGTTGTGGATGATGAACAAGCAACATCAATCGTGGTGGGTTGAGCCTGAGGCGCTTACTGGATTTGTCAGTCATTTGATAAACAGGAGGCCCCTAGTGCCTAATAATGGAACGCCAAGCCAAATCCAACCAGCCCGGCAATTGCCTCGAGGGTCAGTATAACTACCTTTGCTCTTCAACTTCAGTCAAAGTTGAACGCTTTATTTACCGTTCCTGCTACTGAATCGTGATATGTTCTCAGTCCATCCCGCGCGTAAGTGCCATACCGAAGTGAGTGCATTTTGGTCAGAATATTCGACCTGGTAAGCTAGCCCAGCTCTGTTGAACTCCCTTCACCCCGACTATGGCCTAGTACTGGCCTATGATGGCCCTTCCAAGACTTCTCCCGACTTGATTCTGATCGTTTCGCACCTCTCGTGCCATGATCAAATATGTTACTATCACGATGTCCTGTATCTGCACGGCTTCTGGTTCCAGCACCAGGAAACCAGGAAGGACCATGGCTTGGCCGTTGCGGGTTGTCTTCTGAGAGCGTTGATACCACCCGATGGGATGGTCTGGTTGGTCGGATAGATACAACTGAATTAGACAAGATTGATGTGAGTTTGTGATGTAGCAGTAGGTCAACACCAGAGGGAAGAAACCGCACGAAGATTTGGCCCACTATAGTTGCGTCCCATCTGTAACTTTGGCCTTGATGCTCAAAGGTCATAGGGCTATGATCCGTCGTGTCAGAGCAAGACCGTTGCTGGGCGTATGCCGAAGTACTTACTAATTGCTAGATCGTTGCATAGGCTTCAGCCATTTCTTAACCTTGATAGGCTCCTGGCCGTCGAATGAGACCTTGTCTCCAAAGAGCGACCCTGTCTTGAGGACAGCGAATGGCTGAGGGTCCGAATTATTTCGGGAGAAGGTAGTGCGAGTACCGTTCGTGTTTGTGTCAATCACATAGACGGTTTCAGAGGCATTGGAATAAGTGATAGTGGTCTTGGTGACGCTGTCGCTGGAGAAGAACAAGATGGTCGAAGACGGTGTTGGCTGGGGGATGCCAGTCTCGACGTGGTACGTTCCTTGTGGTGCTACCAGGGTGATTTGTGAGTTCATTGTGATGCTCTGGTAAATTGAAGACGATAACTCTACCTTATATACCCAATATCGCACAGCTTTTCATTCAACTTGAAAGGTTCTTCCACTAGGGAGAACAACTGAAGGCCCGATGTTCCACCACTTGCGTCTGTATGACCCGGAACCCTGATAAAGATTAAGCACCGTAGCATCAAAAGCATTGCCTCAAATCTCCGTCCAGCGACAAAGATTCGCCGCTGGGAAGGATGCACTACATCTCGTGTTCACACCAGGTTCATACCTGACTAGCAAGTCCTTGGTTATTCGTATATTGCCACCTAGATACACATACATGGGCCCGGCATCATTCAAACATTTCGACGACTTCAACATCAAAACCCACCCAGACAACCATCCAAGTTCGTATCATCCTCAAACGCCACACACGGCCGAAGACGCAGGTTTACACTCTTTTCCCTCTTCTTCGTTCTCGCATTCTTCGGTTTGCGATTAACGACTAACGTCGTTTCCGTAAAGCCAAGCCCGGCGATGTAGTCGGAATCTTCCATAGTCTGCGACTGAGGCTGTACTAACGCAAGCGAATATTGCAGGCGTGTAGCCAAGAGAGCATCAGAAGAATCTGCAATGAGCGCCGCAGCACCCAAAGACATTGGCGAAGGCTGTACATCGTCATCGGTAGGTGTAACGACACCACTGAAATCGGAATCAGATGATGAAGTCGGGGATAAATCATGACAAAGGGATAGCAGCGAGGTTGATGATGATGAACGGCGAAATGTGTCGAATGAAGGAACGTCGACATCGACATCCTCTCGTTCCTTCTCGCAAGCCTCATACGCCCTGGGATGGAAATAGCTTCCCTTGGGGCTACGCGGTGCGGATCGATTGACATGTGGAGTATGGAACACTCTACCTCCCCTTTCGGGTAAGGCACAGACATTGCGTTCGACAACGATCGGCGCGCGGTCGTAAGTGGAAGGGGAATGGGTGGGGTATGTTGAGGAGATTAGACGAGGCGTTGGGGGAAAATGAACATGAGGAGAGTAGAGGTGGGCGGAATTACATGTGGAGAAAGGGAATAGGGTGAGGGTAGGGGACGGTGGTCCTGTCGTAGATATGGAGGGGACAGGTGATAATGAGCCCGTTGACGATGACGACGAGGAGCTTGATGGCGACATCGAAAAACTCGTTGATGGTCCCACAATCGGTGCTGCTGCATCAAGCCGAGGGAAGTGCTTGAGAATGGGTCGGGAACACATCTGGGTGGGCTTGAAAGAGGAGGAGATTCTGGGGCGCCCGTCCGAGCTGTCAGGGGCGACGTCGTTGAGAGGTGGAATGAATTAGGTCTATGACCAGGTAGCCTGGTCGATAGGAGAGTGTGGGGGAGGATGTGGAAAGGTTGCTTGACCAGCAAGACGGGAAAGAGCTAGATACGAAGTATTTTGTACCTAGGAGGACAAAGGAGTGTTGGTGGAGGTTATAAAAGAGAACGAGGGACACAGCCACCTTTCTTTAGTTTGCCGAGCACCGTAGCTCGGATCGGACGGGGCGGTCCCTGAATCCTTTTGTCCGCGCACAAACGTGAAGGTTTCCGTTCGCCTCGTCTGGTCTTGGCGTTGGCATATTATAATAGTGAAGACGGAACTTCTGCGCAACCTGGAATGGCCGTGTACGAGACGTCTGTGGGGTAGCGAACTCCACAATTTGGCCTAATGGTTGGGTTGAGCTCAAGGAGAACTAGAGGTCGTGTCGAGGCCTAAAGATGTGGAGCAGCAACTCGAGGACTGTGGATCCTGTCGTTGATGGTGGAAGGTCGAAGATGGGACATGGGGATGGTGGAGGGGACACAGCCATATTGGGTCAAGTCTGTGCGTCGTGCGACACCGGCTATAAGNNNANTCTAGTGATCGTTGATTTGGAGAAGATAGTTGGCGTGGGCACTTGACTGTCATTCGACGATCAGGCCTACCAAAWYTGTGCGATGGTATGAAGTTGGGAAAGAAGTCGACACGATATGGAAGGAAGGGTCGGTGTTGAAGTGATGTCAAGGTGCAGTAGTGTCGGTTCCTTGAAGACCCGGGACTGGAGAGACATCATGGGACTAGGACTCGGGATTCATGGAATGGAGCGGGCAAGGATGTCCAACAGACTGCAATACAATGACATGCATCTTTACTTGGCCAATACATGAGATCAGCTGGGGTACGGTGATCANGAGCTCGGGCAAGGTCAACCCGAGGCTTGTTGTCAGATTGTCCTCGGGGTCGATGCAGGCTAGTTGTGGATGGCTTGGATGAGGGGGAAGCATGCCCAAAATCAGCGAGTTCAGGGTTGATTATGGCCGATACAATGATCGAAGGGTTGTCTCTATCGTGTTTGTGAAACAAAGCAAGAGATCAAACCCGCATGTCTGCCGCACATCACGCTGAAGATCGTTGTACAGGACGTCCAAAAATATGTTTCTTCCGCGCTGGTAGGTCCCATCGGGTTGCCTTGTTGATCTGTAAGCAATGTGCTGGTGGTAAATAGGTAAACGAGGGCATGCAATGCGATATAGGCACTCACATTTTTGACGGAGCAAGTCGATTTGGGGGGCAGAKGTGGTCAGCGCCCGAAAAGTGGGGATCCAAGACAAAGTTGAGCGAGCGTTCTAGGAAGCATGCCAAAAGGATGCACAGGTCTTGCTATCGGTGACACAGACCAACATTTCGGCGATGTCGTAAAGGACCGAGTGCGACTGGACACCATCCCATACGCTGCCGCTTGTAGGGGTATGTTTTTTAGATATTATGACCTCTATTTCAGATATTATGACCTCTAGAAAGATACGTGTGAGATCAAGACTCGAAGTTACTTCACCACCAGACGTACCTGTAAACAAACANTACTTCCATGTCYGCAGTGTACAAAGTTGAGAACCTCCAAAACACCCGCCCACATATAAGTACTTCCTTCGCTAGCACGCGTAGCTTTATCCCGCCGGAAGCTGGAAGTATAGAATCACGGTGCAATGGTACTCAGAACCTTTGGACGGAGACCGTAATTTTCCTATCGCGCCGGGCTATGCCTTATCTTCAAAGTACACCACGGGCTTACAGGGTAATTCACGCGTCGAGTGTCCACTCTGACAGTTGGGGCAGCGAGTGGAGTGAGGAGGGTACGCCAATGGACGTTGAAGCCTGCTGCATGGACTTTTGAAAGCATCTGCGCGCTGTTTGACGCGTCGAACACGGTATCATGAAGCGATGGGCTYRGACARGGAGGGAAGTGACGCGTCGYGGCGGACGTYGTGTCAGCGCTTGAACAACCGCACGGACCACCCGTGCCCKAAAATGGCAAGTCAATGACCTCATCGAACTTG